>JAHQZX020005553.1:0-72761 GCA_019804575.2 Pseudotulostoma volvatum
GGACACGTGCATGCAGTGGCAACACTAGCTCCGAGCACCGCGCTAGAATGATCCCTAACCAGCCAAAAGTACGACCCATCCAGGCTGATAGAGTAGCTGGCCAACATGCAATATATTGCAAGCATGCTCACGGACTCAGCATACGACCTGAGTCGTGAATGGTTTGACACAATTACAGAGAACCGTGACAACCCAGAGCGGTGGTACTGGAAGACAGCAGAACAAGTTTTCAGTCAGAGTGACAACGATGCTGCCTTCACAAAGGCTAACCAGGCTAATAAGAAACCTCAGAAGCCCTCCAAGGAGAATCCGAAGAAAGGAAATAAGTCTACACCGCCCCCCCCAAGACTCAGAGATTGATGCTACTAGTAGCAAGAAGGATGATGGCAAATTGACTATCGTGAGACTGGGTTAAGTGTGCAAGGAGGCTAATAATTTTATAGAGGATTCTACCTTATTAGATTGGTCCGATTCGCCACCTTATCAAGAAGCTCCCCCAAAATCCAAGCTTGCTGATCAGTCAACTACAACGTTGTCACTGCCGTTCCCAACAAGATCGACTGCTGACTTTTCGACTACACTGGCCAGGAAAGGGCGAGTTATTTGGAGTTCTCGTATGTGTGAGGCGCTGCTCAATGCCCTTGTCGATCGTAAAAGAAGGTGTTACAGCAGATAATGGCTTTAAAGGAAAACAGTTGCTTAGGCAGTGGTGCTGTCGGTACAGCCAACTGGGGCGGATACTAGTAGCAACATGAACGGTAGGAATATACCGGTAATTGGTTTAAGACAATGAAGGCCTGCATTGTGCTGAATGAATCGATGCATCCCACATCCGGAATACGCTGAATTCAAAGATCGCTTATCGGAGCATTATAAGCAACTGACTGCCATTCTTGGTAACGGACGTTATACCATCGATGCGACCGAGCTATCAGAGGGAAGATATTACTATTATATCTTCAGATTCAGAGAGGAGGCGGTCAAAGCGAACAAAGAGCCCACCGATAACAATCAATCGATCCCATGAGAGTTCTATTTTAATTCAGTCTAAAAGCACTGGTAGCTCTAAAAAGTGTTCTGTTGATGCTATCAACTACTGAAAACAGATGGCTGAGCGAGATCTTGAAAGCCGAAAGAGGCAGAAGAGGCCAAAGGTGATTATGGAGTCACTCTCTAATTTTATTGAGAGCTCTGCCAATATTATCAAGTCCGTTATGTCTGAATTTGCGGTAAAAAACAGCAGCCCAAGTGCGAAGGCAATAGAGATCGCCGAGAAGGACGTTATGAACCAGTTTTCTGATGAACAGAGCTTTGAAATAATCACCTTACTACAGGATGAGGTTAAGGCACATGGTTTCCTTGCTATGGCACATACTAGGAGAACTGGATGGCTTTAATATGATCTTAAGAAGTTAGAATAGTAGATTTATTCTTATTCTCCTATTCTCCTAGTTATAAACTAGTGGTCTGAATGCTCTGTTGGTACATTTGCTACATATATTCGGCAATTGCATCCCTCCGTTCATCAGGTTGTAAGATCTCAGATAAAGCATAGTTAGCTGGATCCTGAATCTTGATGACACCAGCTATCTCAGACTCTTTCAGCTCACTCTCCAGGTCCCTACCATTCTTATTGAGCCAGTTATGAAGGGCAACACATGCATGCACAAGTTCTACCTGTGTTCGAACAGAAAAGTTCTTCCTCGGTCTCATCAATATTTAAAAACGCCACTTTAACATGCCAAAAAATCTCTCAACCACTATCCTAAGTAAAGAGTGGCGAAGATTAAATAGCTCTTTCGTCGATTCTACTTTGCGGCCAACAAAATCCCACTCTCCAAGGTGGTATCGCACCTTCTGATATGGTACAAGTAGCATCCCACCAAAGCTTCCAATCCAGCATCAGCTAAATAATATGACCCAGGTGCCGGGGCTTTAAACCCACAAGGGTTAGCATTACGCATTACATGTGAATTGTGTGCTGAACCCTCCCATCCTGTTAGAACATATCGAAGTTACCATCGAAATCCACACATGCAAGTACGTTCTGGGACACCTGTCCTTTTCGGTTGCGAAATGCTTGAGAGTTATTAACTTCTCTTAAAGATCGTGCAACATGTATCGGGATATGCGTGCCATCAACAGCACCGCGGCAATCATCAAAGAAAGGCGGTCGTGATTCAGAAATTTGAGTGGTATGGTATTATCAGGTGGTTGTACTAGCCGGCTCAGGATATTGAGGATACTAGTGTGAAAGAACGTCCAATTGTCAGTAAGCTATGGCCAAGGGCCTCTAGCAGTATTGATATGAGTCATTCTATCCAATCAAGCATAAGAAGATACTAAGCTTCGTCGGCAAGAGCTTAACAAGGGTCGTCGTCTACTTTTCCTGCTAGCAGGTCGTTGATAACATTGTGCACGGTCCTCAGGCGGGAACGCCGTGGTTTCAGTCGTTTTGATCCTTGCGGGGTTTTTTCTGTAAGGGAGACCTGAAAAAAATCCGCGCAGGTTGCCGATTCCGACTTCTATCGACAAAAAATCCATTATTCCATGATAAAATGGCTCCCATACAATGTCCCCAATATCTCAATGGCAAGACGCACCGAAAGTAGTTTCACCAAGCCTTCCCTATACTCTTTGCAATGGCTATTATCCTTGCGGAATGTCGCCGACGGTCAAAATTGGCACGAGAGTACATGGAGGAGGTTATATACACTCCCACTGGTCCGGGGTGGTGGAGGAGAATATGATAGAGGGCGCATATGGATGGAATCACGTTGCAATGGCCGCTAGGAGCGCATATGTTACACTACATGACTACAACGTCATCAATTCGAGGCTCTGCTTGGGTGTAATGGCAAATGGGCTTAGAACATCTTCATCTTCTCCAAGTTCTCGTTGTATAGCAGCACAGAAGTTTGGTATTTTCTTGTGCTTGATTGGATAGAATGACTCTTATTAAACACTACTAGAGGCCCTTGGCCATAGCTTACTAACAATTGGACGTTCTTTCCACGCTATTCTCAATATCCTGACCCGGCGTTTAGATCAGGAAGTAGTACAATCACCTGATAATTCCATACCATCTCATCTCGAGTTACTGGATCACGATCACGATTGCCGCGGTGCTGTTGATGGCACACATATTCCAATACATGTCTCACGGTCTTTAGGAGAAGTTAATGACTCTCAGGCATTTCGTAACCGAAAAGGGCAGACGTCCTAGAACATACTTGCATGATGGATTTCGATGAACTTTCGATATGTTCTTAGCAGGATGGGAGGGGTTCAGCATGGGATTCATGTGTAATGCGCAATGCTATCTCTTATGGGTTTAAAGTCCCGGCACCTGGGACATATTATTTAGCTGATGTTGGATATGGGAGCTTTGGTGGGGTATCGGAAGGCGCGATACCACCTTAAGAGCGGGATTTTGTTGGCCACAAAGTAGAATCGGCGCAAAAGTTTTTTGATCTCCCCTATTCTTCACTTAGAATGGTCGAGAGAGTTTTTGGCATGTTAAAGTGGCGTTTTTAAATATTGATGAGACCGAGGAAGGGCTTTTCTATTCGAACATAGGTATAACTTGTGCATGCATGTGTTGCCCTTCATAACTGGCTTAATAAGAATGGTAGGACCTGGAGAATGAGTTGAAAGAGTCTGAGATAGCCGGTTCGAGAATCAGGATCTAGCTAACTAGCATCTGACCTGACGAACGGAGGGGCGAAATCGCTGAATATACGTTGCAAATGTACCAACAAAGCATTTAGACCACTAGTTTACAACTAGGAGAATAGGAGGATAAGAATCAACTCACCATGCTAACTTCTTATTAAGCCCATCACGAGCGAAGCTATTATATTCGGATGTCCAATGCCAAGAAAGATTCTGAGCTTCCGGTTGGTGCATTCGCGACATGAAATCGATTAACAAAACATAATAATTACCTATCTGAGAATCGCACCATTCACCAACTACACTACCAACAAGTTAATATACCAGTAATTATATGATGAAGATAAATTGCTAGGCTACAATTACTTACAGTGTATTTTTTGAATTACCTAAGTGTTATAAGGTAAGTAAGATCGTAACTTTTGGTATTCTACTTATTCCCCTTTGGAGACTCTCAAAACCTCAACCTCAACACCTTTAAATGCACTACCGCTGAGGTCTCGAATTTTCAGCCGACCCCTCCCAGACATTGAAGATGCCTACCCTAAGCAAGCAAAAACGGCATTCGGCTTCAGTCCGTGGACCAGGCGGCAGGGCCTCGGATGAAAATAATCAGCTTCTTCCATCCGTTTTTAGAGGCTGGGGAATTGATATGGACACAACGCTTGGCTAAGGATACAGCAGTTTAATTGCCTATAGATAACACGTACATAGGCTAACATACAAATTTACGAGTGTTGTAGCGATACTGTAATGCCAAGGTAAATATTGTACCGACACCACCTGAACAACATTACGAAATCCACGACAAGGAGATGTTGGCTATCATACGAGCACTAGAAGAATGGTGAGCTGAGCTAGAAGGATTGCAAAGGAAGGAGTGATTCGACATTCTTACGGATCATAAGGCATTAGAATACTTTATGACTACAAAGAAACTGAACGCGCGACAAGCTCTATACGCCGAATTCCTATCCCGTTTTTACTTTTTAATCCGCTATCGTCCTGGGAAGCAAAATACACTAGCCGACGTCCCCACCCGCAAACAAGAGACCATGGGTTCTATAGATAAGAATAGACATCAAATGCAGATCCTGCTGAAGCCGGAATGTTTGGAAGGAGTCTATCCAAGCGAAGCTAATGAGACTTTGCTACCCCTAGAACCGGTACCAATGATCGTTGAGAGAGTAGCGGAAGAAAATCAGACCTCACCACTATTGGAAGAAGATCGAATAAAGGCCCGCGAAGGCCATATGGACTGGAAGCTTAAGGATAAGAAGCTGACATTTCAAGGGCGATTGGTGGTTTCGGATGGGGCAGGCCTAAGGGCTCGTTTACTTGATGAGATTCACCGGCAGATTTCAACAGCCCATCCAGGTCGTAAAAAGACAAAGAAACTTCTGCGAAGCCGCTACTACTGGCCGATGTGGAGTCCAGATGTGGAGAGATATCTAGATAGCTGTCTAGTCACAAATCGGCACAAGACCTCGGGCTTACTACAACCGCTCCCTATTCCTGCACGTCCTTTGCAGCACATCAGTATGGATCCGCTCGTTTACCAAGGACCGCTATGGATATGATACAGTGTTTGCTTTTGTTGACCGCCTAAGTAAAAGGCCGATTTCAATTCCCTGCTACAAGAACATTACAGTGGAAGAGATGGCCAGACTATTTGTGATTCATGTATATATCAATGGAAGGGGCCCCCCAATACTATTGTCTCGGATCGCAAACCACAATTATTCTCAGACTTCTAGAACGAATTCTGTAAGATTCTGGGGGTGAAACTGAAGCTTTCAGCTAGTGACCACCCACAGACTGATGGCCAGATCAAAATATGGAATTAGTACATACACGGCACAACGGTTGTAAAGGAGGGTTACGAGACAGCGTTACTGAAGAAGGGGAATTATTATCGGGATAATTGGTCCGAACTATTGCCCATGATCGACTTTGCTAGAGCTGTCCTTCCGCAGGACTCCATAGGATTGTCTCCCTTTCTCGTTGATAGCGGCTATGAACCTCGAACTTTGTTTGATTGGGAGTTACACCACCCGGGGACATTAACTTGGGCGGGGTAAAACACAGACTTGGCTGCGGCACATGAATGATGCCTAGAAGGTAGCTAGATATGGTATGGAACGGGCACAAGAATAGCAGGGGTTTCATGCAAATAAACATCGACGCAAGGAAGACTTCGGAGTGGGAGACTCTGTCATGGTGACTACTAAAAGCCGGAATCTTAGACGCCCGAGCAGGAAGCTAGCGAATCAACGATCAGCTGGGCCATTTCCAACAGTGGAGAAAGTCAGGAATGCTTATCGCCTAGAACTACCAGGAGGAATCAAAGTCCACCCAATGTTCTCGCCGGAAAAACTAGAGGGCAGCAAAAACCGGTCCTTTAAACCGCCAAATTGCGGACCCGCAACAACCTATAGAAGTCAACGGCCAGGATGAGTGGGAAGTAGAACAAGTACTGGCCATACGTCGGCGTTATAATAAGGTTCTATATAGTTAAATGGACGGAGCACGGTGATGATCTCACCTCGTGTCCGGCCAGAAACTTCAAGAAGTCACCATGGCATATCCGTGATTTCCATCTTCAGTAATGCACAGGAGACGTCTACTCGACCGGTATCTCAGGGTAGTAGAGTGCATAGGAGACTACTCGATATTGGCATCTTCGCAAATGCACAACATAGTGTTGACGGATGCAACCTTTCCTATACCTGGTATAGCTCCGTTAATAAAACCACTAATGATACCTTGGCGGCAATTTGAGGAAATGTAATATTATATGGGGACAGTAAAAACATGGTACTTGATGATAAGGTGACCCGCAGTCTTGCAGAATCGAAGGCATTTGAGAAGATCTGGATAGAAGAGAGCCGATATTACTAGTAGCAATGTCACTGCAGGCTGAATGACGGAGGGAAAGGGATAGGGTTTTGTATCTGTTACTCGTCAGTGTGCTCCTAAATTGTGTGCTTCGCTGCCACATTACTAATTCTAGTATTATAGAAGCCGGCGTTGAAGGCAATCGGATTTCTGTAAGATCGAGAATTGATAATTTGAAAGGTAGGATGGATGGGGAATATGACGGGAGTAGGGATAGTGATGGACATGGATGATATCTACTCATCACTATAGGAACTAGCTTGACCTTTTCGCCTTACGGGAGAGTTCCAAGACTAAGTCAACTTGAAAGGCATGTTTGAAAGGCATGTTTGCTACTTATCTAGCCTGTATTCCGTGCATTAGCGAAGAGCCTCTCTATTATATCATTGTGAAATCTATCCTGAGTCCTATGGTTACATGGTTGTGGGGAAATTGAAGTGATTATTAATCCGTTTAGCTAGTCAAACAACAATGTGTTGGGCATCGGCTAGGCTTGGCTTCTTAGGTTTAGTTGACTGCCCGATGATTGCTCCCCCCTCATCACAACAATTCATAATGATAAAGAGCTTTGCCACCAAATGAGCATTTTCTGCAGCACCATCGAATTAGCCATGAAGTACCTAAGCGATAAGAGCGAGGTAGAGGTTGGGGAGCTGGAAAACACTATTGCTAAACTTCAATTACAAGTCGCCCAGCTGCAGGTAGATAAGGCCAAGCTAACGGATCGGGTATATCATATGTGCGTTCAACACCAAGGGGAACACCTGAAGCCAGTGCCTCGACGTATTACAAAGGATCCAGACCCATTCGATGGAGCGGAGAAAGATGTAGCCAAACGCCAAAACCAATTCATGACATGGCGATCTCAGGTTGCCCGGTGCTTACAAGTAGATAAGGACGTATTTACCACAGAGTTCCTTAGAATGCAATATATTGCAAGCATGCTCACGGACTCAGCATACGACCTGAGTCGTGAATGGTTTGTTTGACACAATTACGGAGAACCGTGGCAACCCAGAGCGGTGGTACTGGAAGACAGCAGAACAAGTTTTCAATGACATGAGCGCTCAGTATAAGACAATAGACCTGGCCCAACAGGCGAAGCAATTGTTTAACGACCTTTTTATGACAAACAAGCCATTCCCAAACGGCAGAATTCAATGTCCTAGCTACTAAGGCAGGCAGGACTAACGACCAGAAAGTGGAAGCCCTGCGCGTCAAGGTTTCGCAAGAGCTCTCCAACTTGTGTCTGGACAAGTCTAATTTCAAGCAATGGACGGAGTTGTACCAGAAAATCTAGAGCAACTCAGAAGAGCAAAAACATGTCGATAAGTTGCGTAACGCCCGTCCTAGAAACCGCTTTGACCGGAACCGTGATGATCCGCCCTCTCAAAACCCGCGTTCTGAAGTCATATACATCAAACCAGCGGGTAAAGGAGATTCGATAATCGTCAACACCGCGCACCGAGGGCTAAAACCAAATCGGCAGGAGTGCTATGAACGCGGTCTTTGCTTTTACTGTCAGAAACCGGGCCACATTATTTCCAATGCACTGAAAAAAAGCAAGCCGAGAAAAAGCAAGCCGACGCGAGATGGGGAGACGTCTGGGGGAGTAGCTATGCCAACCCACGACCTGTCGTTCTATTTGACCGCCTCAGAAACCCCGAGCCTGGCTTGATTAAGGGAGAGGCAGCCGCCATTAGCTCACAGTCACTTTCAATACAAGGAATACTGGACCTCACTTTCACGCCAGATACGCATTCGCAGCAAAGAACTGGAGCCTCTGCTTATAGCCGTAAGCAGAGGCTGCCAACGAAACAAGAAGAAACACCCGAATGGGTACGATGTTGCCTCCTAAACGTTGACCCACTAAGACTTAGGTCAGTAGATAGCAAGTCACTTACCGTTCAAACCACCTTGTTTCCCACTCACTCAACCCCTGTAACTACCGTCGGATTAGTTGATAGTGGATGCTCTGCCCGTGCTTTTGCAGACCGGGACTTCGCCAGGAAACTAGGCCTTAAGCTATACCCGACTCCCAAGGCTAGGACGCTACTTGTTGCCGATGGGAAGGTCGCCGATGTGATTACAGAGTACCTTATTGCGCCGGTGGCAATAGGAGACCACCAAGAGCTATGCCTTTTCTTTGTTACTCAGCTCACTGCCGATACGCCGCTAATCTTCGGACTTCCATAGCTTCAGCGTCATAACCCAGCAATCGACTGGGCGGGTATGAGCCTCAACTTTTACTCAAAATACTGCCTTCGACATTACCTACTTAGGTATACCTAGGCCCCATTAGCTGCGCCAGTGATTCCTGACCCGCCAACTCAATTTCATGACCTTTCAATCCTAGGCGAACCACCGCTAGTTAGGAAAATAAGCTCGACCTACCACCCGCCTACAGTTGAAGAAGTACCAGACGAGATAGAGCTACTATCACCAAGAGATCAACAGAACTCGAAGAATGACAATGCACCCGAGTTGCAAATTGAAATGGGCTTAACTCCAGGCGTAGACCATTATAGGACACGTGCATGCAGTGGCAACACTAGCCTCGAGCACCGCGCTAGAATGATCCCTAACCAGCCAAAAGTACGACCCGTCCAGGCTGACAGAGTAGCTGCCGACGCCGTAAGGGAATACCCCTACCGAAGCCTACGCTCCCACCGCTAAGTGTACCGCTTCCGCCGACCCCTTCTACAGACCAGACCAGTTGTTACGGTTCCCAAGTCGGAGACTACCACAGCCCCACTGTGATCCTAATACATAGCGCACCCCACTGTGACCCCGATGCAATCTCAGCTTACATAGCCTATGATCATCGTAGTCTCGATCACACTAGGACTGGTTGCTATTGCCGGGAGGACTATGTAGTACAGTAAGGATCCACTTCCCAGGCACGGATAGGACGGAGATATATAAGGGGCAACGAGGACGGTCACTTTCCAGTTCCTCATGCAATGTCTTGTAAAATTCCCATAGTCATAGTATGAATCAAGTGCCACGTCCCTTCTTCCAGTCAGTTCCGTAACACCAGTTGCTTTTAGAGCGCCCAGATATGTTAGATATCAAGATGCTCAATGCAGTCAGCTTCGCTCAGTATTGCGAAGCTTCAGGAGTTAAAGCGATGAGAATTACCTGGGACGAGCTCGACAAGGTCGAGGATAACCTTCCGCAGATATATCAAATCCCGGACCTATTGGAGGATTGCTTCAAGCGAATACTTCGAGGTGAGGGAAACTGGGTTGAAGATAGGCAGATGTTTCGAGGGGACTTAGAGGACTTTGTCAATGAGTGCTACGCACCTTCCCGCCTACGAAAGATCACGGACGCGGATATAGACAAGTTTATGAAAGGGAAGCCAGACCTAACTGTGAGTGATTTGCTAAAAGAGTTGTCGAACTGGCTCCACGACCCTTATGAAGCCTTTTTCCCTAGAATAGCCGATGAATTGCCTCCTCAGCGCGCGTGAGACCATTGTGATAACCCAAGCCCAAAGCATAAGTAATGGATTCGTTGTACTAAGCTAAGGGGCGATCGTACAAGAATCCAAAGGCAAAGAAAGAAAGGAGAATGCGGGAAGGGAATACAGGACATATATACAAGTTGTGGTCATGTGACTCATAGTCCGTCACAACCATAAAATCGAGTTAATACTAAGGGACAGAGCCAACCGTATTACAAGAACCGCCGACCGATGTCCCCACAAGAACTTAGAGTCGTGAGAAAGTGGCTGGATGATAACCTAACAAAGGGGTTCATTCGTGAATCAAGGGCAAGTTCTCCTTGCAGCGAAACCTGGCGGCACACGGATCTGCCAAGACTACTGGGGCTTGAATAACGTTACCATTAACTTGTACGGGAGACACTTGACGCGCTTTATAATGCAAAGATATATACAAAGCTCGATATTATCCCCGCCTTCAACAAACTGCAGATCGCAGAGGGACATGAGTGGAAACCCGCTTTTATCACACGGTTCAGTCTGTTCGAGTCCTTAGTTATGCCATTTGGCCTATGCAACGCCCCAGCGTCGTTTCAGAATTATATCAACTACACGTTGTTCGACTTACTTGTTAAAACATGCACAGCATACCTGGATGGTGTATTGATATACTCAGCTAATAAGAAGGAACACAGGGCCCACGTCCGCGAAGTTGTACAACGGCTTCAAGCCTAGGTATTTAGTCTTGGTCGTCTCAAACTCGCACTTCTTAATATCGATCTGCAAGCCTGCGTCGAGCCGTCCGCGAAGTTGTACAACGGCTGCTCGACGCAGGCTTGTAGATCGATATTAAGAAGTGCGAGTTTGAGACGACCAAGACTAAATACCTAGGCTTGATAGTCACTCCAGACGGAATCCAGATGGATCCCGAGAAGATATCTACGATCTTGAAGTGGAAACCACCACCAACTGGACTACGGGACCCCCAGAAATTCCTCGGCTTCGCAAACTTTTACAGGCGCTTTATCCGGGACTTTTCTAAAATCACTAGACCGCTAAATGACTTACAGAAGAAGGGAACAACCCGGAAATGGGAGGAACAGCACCAGAAGGCTTTTGAGGAACTTAAATTAGCATTTACAGCCGCCCTGGTCCTTACCTTCTACGACTACAATAGAAAAACGGTATTAGAAACGGACGCGTCTGACTGGGCATCAGGCGGAGTGCTTTCGCAGTACGACGACAAAGGCTACCTCCGGCCCGTAGCATACTTCTCCTCCAAGCATACAGCTCAAGAGTGTAATTACGAAATCTACGATAAAGAGCTACTAGCAATTATCAAGGCATTGGAGGAATGGCGCCCGGAGCTCCAAGGGACACAAGAGACGTTTGGGGTCATTACAGACCATAAGAATTTAGAGTATTTTACTACTACAAAGGTCCTCAACCAGCGCCAAGTCCAATGGTCGGAGTTCTTGTCTCAGTTCAATTTCAGGATTGTATACAGGCCTAGTATTAAAGCTGCTAGGCCTGACGCCTTGAGTAGGAAAGTGGAAGACAGGCCTGAAAAAGCAAACCCCGCAGATGACCGCATCAAGAACAGAGAGCGCGTTCTACTACCGCAGTTTAGATTCGACCCTGAGACGCTCGCTGACCTTTTAAAGGAGATGAATGAAGACTAGGATGTGGATATCAGGGCGGCACCGATTGACCTCACAATCCCAGCTACAGCCAAGCCTATCGATGACCTAATTGATGAAGCATATGGGATATCAGAGCATGCTGCCCTAATGATCCAAGCCCTAGGTGACCCTCGCTGCCGGCGCTGGTGTCCCTTTGCTTCCGCTTCGTCAACCACTGACCAGGACTTAAACATCCCCTTATGCTGTCTGATATGCTCTTCCATGTTTTCACGGAACTGCTTTTCAAAGCGATGGTCTTCTGGCTCTCGATAACTTTGCGGTACTGTAGGTGCGTTTCGCCCGTGAATTGTACCAGCTTGAAAGGCGGTCTGCCACACTTGAGGAACCCTATATTGATGAAAATCAAAGAATCTTTCATCACGCTGGCGTTCCAATTCGTCGATAACTGCAGGCTCAATGTCAGGTAAGTCGGGTAAATCTGGGACATCCTGTTTCGAAGTTATGACTTGTTTTGTGGCTGTAAGGTTGATGTCTGCCTTCCTCACCCCTTCAGATTTGACCGGCAGGTTGACTTCTGTATTAGCAAGGAAATTCACAGATGGGTCAGGCATGGGGTAGGGATTCAAAATATCTGGGTCTTTGGAAATCGGATGGTCCGTACCAGTGTCGATCGCATCTGACATGTCGACATCAACATCTTCTTCCTCTGTGAGGGCCTTCGAGATCTCTTCTTCATCTGAGGCAACTTCCTCATGCCTGAGCTGCACTTCCTCCATATTTGCCTCAGGTGAGACTTTGACCATTTCAATGGCTTCATCGAGTTCCTGGATCAGTTGCTCGGTAAACCGAATCGGTTTTCCATTATAAAATTCATCCTCATCAAACAGAACATCTCTTGCAGAGATAACCTTCTTCTTGTAAGGAATCCAGATATTGTAGATATTTGTTAATTCGTATCCTACTAAATAGCCAATGTTTACACGGGGTTGAAGCTTCTCTTTCCTTGTAGGTTTGTCTCTGTCCCCTGATGATTTTATAAGGACATAGCAACGCCACCGTATGCCTTGAGATGGTGCAGTGCAGGTTTCCGTGGACCGGTGACTCCATCTCTTGTCATAATATGGTTATGAAACGCTTCAGGTGGACTTTTCCAGTTCATTCCTTGCCTCGGGGTTCGGTTATAGAGGTAAATCGCTGCGAAAACAATCTCCTTCCAAAGAGCATGAGGGAGCCTTGCTGACAATCTCATAGCGCGAGCTTTCTCCATGATGACTCCACCCTTTCGTTCTGCAACACCGTTTTGGGCATGTGTATCAGGGGCACTTCTTTCGAAGTCGATACCACTTTTCCTGAACCACGATCTGACAACCTTGACATCGAGGCCGTACCTGAGCTTTAGCCAGCTAATAGCTTCCTTTGTGACGGGGAGATTCTCATTCTCTGTAGCAGTTTCCATAGAAAAACCAAGAGTTGTTAGATTGTACTAAACTTTCATTTTGTCTCTTTCATATACTCAGCTGATCGAACGTTTTCAGTGTCGGTCAAGTCTGACCTGGCTTAATCACCAAAGAATTGTGAAAACACGGTCACATGGTATGGTGATAGGAGTTTAGGCAGCAGTTACTGTTTTCGTACAAATAGCAATGACTGTTTTTGTCTAAGTAGCAGTTACTGCCTTTATCAAATAAGCAGTCACTGCTTTCATTCAAGTAGCAATCACTATCTTTGTCTGTGTAGCAGTTACTGACTGCTTTCATCTAAGAAGCAGTAATTGTCTTTGTCTGAGCACCAATCCTTACCATTACTTTTATGTTTCATATCAAAATTATATAATCATGAAGAGTTTGTTTTAGACAAGCTGTGCACAATATAAATAGTGTGCAATTTCCTAGCTAGCATCAAGAAGAAATGAGAGACAGACATAACAACACTTCCAAAAACATAAAAAGAGCATATTCTTATTTCCTCATCCCAACTTCTAACAAGAGTCATGTCGGTCGCCTCGCATGACGCCAGCATACATCGCCTAACCAACCGACCATCATGTTGATAGCCACCCCCGAGGTTCGTCCAATCAATATGGGTATGGTAGATGTAACGACCCAATCCTGAAGCATAAGTATTGCATTGAAGATACTAGCTATAGGGCGGTCTATACTAGAATCTAAAGGTAAGGAAAAGAAAGGAAAGAGAAAAGTAGAACATAAAACGGAACAAAGGGTAAATAAACTACTTGTGGGTCATGTGACCCACGACCGAGCCTAGTCCGTCACAGTAGAACGGTATCGTCGCTCTATTTAATCTGGACGACGCGATATCCGCTGCGTGATCTTTGCCAGGGCGCAGGATTGGCACTTCGCTGTTGATGGCCCACGGAGTCTTACACCTAAGTGTATTCTCCCCGAGGCGTCTGAGGGCCTCAGGACCGGTATGGCCCATCCGTTGATGCCATAGATTTGCATTCGCCATGCATGTTGACGTTCTTTTGACACTATCGGACAAAGCGCTTCGGCTTCAGGGCACTATTCATTAACACTGAGGAGGTCTGCATCTTATTATGCTCCAGGACATATTGGTCACATATCCTTCTTGTGATCCCCAAGGCCTCTGAGTCGCCATTGATCTTGATTTCACCATTTCGATGCGTCCAGTCAAAACCTCGATTTTCCAGTGTCTTTAGCGAGACAATGTTCGTCGGGAAATTGGCGCAGTACGCAACATTTCGAAGGCGAAGAAGCCGCTTCCTTCCTCTCTGATTGGTCAACTCCACGTCAACCTCGCCATAGCCTTCGATTATAACCGTGCCGCCGCCACAAACTACATAGTAGCAATTAGGAGCTCTTCGGAAGTTCCTTCGGAGCCATCAGTATGCCGTGAAACCAAGCAGTTAAAGGCCACTGTGAGAACGCTTCAAGTTGCCGGAAAGGTGCAGGTTTCTTCTTGGCCGAAAACGAGGCTGTTTGTCACGCTGGAAAGAAAGCCTCAAAGGATTGCTATCATGGTGCAAAGATGTTCGCGCCGCCGACCCTGCCACGTCCTCTGAGCAGTAAGCTCGCATGTTTTCCAAACTAACTGAGCTGAGTACAGGGTCTCGAACTGGCTTATTCGTAGCCAATGCAGAGAGGTTTGGTAGCGGGTAGGCTCGATAGGCGACAGTCTTTCTGCTACCTATAACATCTTGAAGCTTATGTCTTTTAAGGGAGAAGAGATCAAGAACAGGTATACTTAGCTTGTGCTTTTGGATTGCAATTTGGCTTATAGCACTGCATTGGTAGACTCCAAATCGCTGCGGAATGCATGGATAGACACGTCCTTCAGGGGATAGATTAGGTAGGAGCCTTGCGGTTCCATGACAGGAAATATGAAACTAAGACCAGAGAAACAATAAAGCACAATGAAATTCTGGGCTCCAATTAAAACGCGAGCCGGGCTCATAACTGTTGCACAGAATCTAGTACTCTAGGGTATTATACATAGTTGGATGCCATGAGTAGCGAGATCACATGATTTACACCAGCCAACATCAGCCATCCAACATCAGCCGCCATCCAACACCAGCCATACAGCCCACTTATCTTGGGGATTGTTGTTCACGTGAATAATTAAAGCGCGTTCCCTTCTTCTAGTGAGCTTGGGCTTTCGCCCTAGCTGTGTTATGAATACACAGTCATGAAATGAATTAAAAGGGGAACAAGTTGGTATTCAATGATACTAGCTAACTTGCACACGCACGTAGAGAAAGTAGAAGTACAGGATGCAGCAGTAAGGAATAGAGATGAAAACTCTGCGCGGGATGGTAGTTATTCCGCTCCGCCCCGGTAATCCCTGTTTTGTGGTTTATGGGTCATGTGACTTTCTGTCTCATATTGTAGTATTCTGCCAGCATCTACCGCCTACTGTTTCAAGTTAACCTACAGACTCTTCCATGTTTTCTTTCGTGAACCCTTTGGCGCTGGTCCTCATATGATGGCGCTTGGCCCGCTGTTCCTCTTCGAAGGCTGCTAACTTCTGTTGGTGATCGAGCTCTAGTTGGGCCTCTTCTATCTCAATTTGGCGTAATTCGTCGTCCAAGGGGCGTTCGTTGGACCCTGGATCAGTGCCTCTGAGTGTAAGGGGCCTTGGGGCTTGAGCTTCCGCGTGGACAGGGGGCTAAGGGGGCTTCCGAGCTTGGCGACTTGCCAGTTGCAGGCGGACGTCGAGGGTGCTGGCAGAGTCTCCACGGACCATTGGTGTCGTCCGAGGAGCCATCATGCAAAAAGGTGTATGTGAGGACATATCAGGTACGAGATAGGGCTACGAATGTAGACGAAAAGACGAAACAAGGTGTATGTCACCGAGGAAGCTGGTGCTACCGATGGCAATAGTAATAAAAAGCGATGATGAAGAATGAGCAAGAGACCGAGAGAAGGAAAAACAGGGGGAAGAGACGTGAATGCACGGGCCACCATAAAACCAAATCTTTTCTTTCCTTTATTCTTTCTTTATACTTAGTATTTTGAATAGCACCCTTATATTGATATATATTGATTCATTATTTATTCGGTTTGGCGTCATCATCACACTTCAGGGTGTGTTTAACCGTCTTATTCTATTTTGGCCAAACCAACATCGAGCCATTGCCTATAATGCTTCCGCACAAGAACAGATTCGAGTTAATCACCAGCTAAATAGACGGTATTTAGATCGAGTCCAAAATTTGATGCACAATCGGGCGCTGTATATTATAAAGAGGCAGAATGTAAAGACGCATGATGCCGAATCACTGCTTTTATCCTCGAGCCCTGTCCAGCGGTCAATGAGAATTCCCTGCTATCATACTGTAATGCGCACCCGCTAGGCCTTTATACAGGCCGCACCACTCGACCAAAAGGTCATAGAAGTGCTGGGTGTATACTCAACACTACGGCCCAGTCCATTATATAGCTATATGCATTACACATACCACCTCACAACGCTTAACGACTACTAGTTTCATTCTCCTAGAGAATATACACCCTTTTTGGTGGTATGATAGGGCAAAAACAGAGACTATATTTGGGAGAAACAATGTCGATACGTTAATTGTTCTGGAACCGGCTGTGGTGTGCGGGAAGGGTCGTCCTCGAAGGTTTAAGAACAAAAAACGGAGAGGAGAGGGTGTAACAGCCACACGACGGGACCCCTCCCAATTTGAATATGTCCGATTGTCTTTGGCCAAGTACGCACACAGCAAACCCAATCGGCAACGTCAGTTCTCACGAAACAAGATGAAGTTCTGGAAGAGCAAGAGGACTTATCAACAACCCAGGTTGGACTATGGAGGTTAAAACCTGATAGCTCTAATACATACAATCCTGGGACAGTACCACCACGGCTTTACCAGACTGATCCGTTCGCTATAAACCCACATAGTAAAGAAACTGGTTTAAATATACACAAATTGAGTGTGGCCGACACTCCAGCAACTGATCAAGAGATTGCACACATGACGCAGAATGAAGAAGAGGATAAAACACTAGTGGATGCAGTGGATACAATCAGGAGAACTGCCAGGAAGCGCAAAATGACATTAGGTGGTGTTGGTTGGCAGAAGAAGCCCCAGGAGAAGCAGGGCAGGAAGGGGAAGGCATAGATATTGTAGTGGGGAATCAGGCCCCTACTACTATCGATGCACGTAGCTCATCTGCAGGCTTCAGTCTTTATTTTCTTTTAGATGAGCTATTCACACTAGATGGATCGGTCAAATTACTTGAATTCAGCGGTTAGTGTTTTCAATACCTGGCACATTATTAGATCATTACTCAGTTCCTCTGTCCTATACATTTACGAGATTCTACGAAGGATAGTTCATGCTTCGTCTACTCAGACGAGACAGATTCTCTGAGTTTACCTCAATAGGATCGATACAATGTGTCAGAGAATTGATAGAGCAGCGGTGAATGACAACATTGTTACGCCTTAAGGTCTGATTTAACTATGAATACACTACGGGGTACAGCAGGTTTCAATAGTGGAGGCATGTAGAATAGTGTAATAGCATGATAGTGAAGCAAGAAGGCTCCAATGGACTATTAGGGCCCCATATCAATAGTGATTGAAAAATTTAATTGCTATTCAGTAACAAGATCGCATTCAAGTAACAACCGCTGGTTTAAAAATTAAGTAGTTGAAAAAATAGAGTACATGCATCTGAAAAGATGGAAGACATTCTCATAACGAATTATTCCCTAGAGTCAATGTTTTCTATGTGTGGGACCACCTACTTAAACAATACTAACGTAGCTCGATATAATAATCCCCTATTTTTATGCGCTTACCAAACAGCTATGTAGCAGCCTCTCATTGAAATTTTCGTAGCTATGGCCAAGAACAATACACTAATCAGGTCGTCCCTCCCCCATGCGCTGCGAACTCGATCTATCGGCGGTTATACAGCGTGGTTTGCGGAACCGGAAACTAACTACTTATGCAAAAGCCTTGCTACTTGGTGTTCAATTCTCTCCGTACGCTAAGTGCATCTCTCATCGAGATATTCTCCCCAGGCAGTATTACATAATTACATGTTCATGTCGACAATGAATCGTGCCGGATCCCGCTATGTTCTTTCAAGCCCTTCACTAATTAATTTCTGTGACCATGATATTTCATCTTAGACCTTACTGCATGGTTCTGCAGCGGCTGATTCCTCTGCCTGCAGACTGGGAATTTGAGAGGAGTTTCTCATACCAACACTCAAATTCTCCCCTATTTAAAACCTGCCAACCGGATGTTCTTCCTGCGCATATATATAATGTTAATTCTACGATTCAGTACGTAGTACATACATATACTCATACAGTAGCACTATTTAGAGATTTCAGAATGGTATCCGGATCATCCAAGTTTATTTACAATACGGAAGGTTAAGCTAGCCGTGTCTTCGATCGCGAGGAAAGCTACCTAGTTTATCAATTTAGGTAATTGAATTCATGCTGCCGCTGCAACTTACTAGCTACTAACCGATTGATAGGTATATACTAGCTAGTGATTCAATGGCTGATATCTGACCGTTTTGGGCTGTTTTACACTGTGAAGCAATCGCCAACGAATGATGTGCAGGTTTTACTGTTGCTGCACAACGAACTAGCACCTCTTATCCGGACACATTAGTGAAGTAAAAGCCTTGCTAGCATAACTTTCCGTCTAGGATTGGTCCCTTTAGTCAACATTCCTTGAATGAGAGACTTCTAATATATGGCCATCGGAGCTGGACGCGAATTAGAAATCAATTGTAAACATGAATGGTCATTACTAATGGGTGTTTAATGTGCGAAAATTAGAAGAAAAGAAAATAGTAGCGTTCCTCCAGCCTCTTCTATTGGGGGACCAGTGGTATTCGATGAGGGCATTCCCTCACGTTCGAAACTCGCATTACTTTCAGTCTAGAGAATTGCCCAAGAAATAATGTCTCGCCTCACTCAGAGTTGCGGCTCAAGAAATCTACAATTGGGCAAAGAGTCAGGGGAATTATGATGGACATACACTGTTGGTAGGTGATTGATTATTAATTACAAGCGCAATTGAGAGACGAGTCTTAGTGATTGCTTCAAGCACATCGCTGAAATGAGATATTAATACCTTTCTAACGTAGATAAAGTGTCTCGAATTGGATTCCTCTTGGGGGAATCCTGAAGATCAAATTCAGCCCATCTGGTTATAACGCTGCTTCTACGTTCAAATTCTTTCTCACCACCACGCTTCATTTGAACTAACTTCTACCATAAAACAACTACTAACAGGATACCGATGTGATATCAACAGCCATCGATATGAGGAACAAATAGCTGTGATTGACACCCCGTAGAAATGGCAAAGCTTAATTCTATCGTTCTGGATCCGTATGGAGCAACATAGCAAAGAAGATATTGATTCTACAGTAATTCCATCCTAATACGATCATCCACATTCAAGAAAGAGATCATGATTTTATTTCTATATACATACCCTATCCCTTTCAGTTCAATTGCGAACTGCTTGGCGTGCAGCTAGCCATTTCCTTCTGGCTGGTTACACTTGCTCTATTGCTAGTAGCTACTGCAGCTGGTTGCTACAGGATTCCAATTCACAGTTAGAAGTGAATACTCAATACTATCTTAGCCCCCAGCTAATATATATTAAGCCTGACTTATGTTTTGCCTCTTATCAAAGGCGGAGCAGACTCCACACATAAACGAACAGAATAGATATAACGATGTGGATTTGGTAGTAGGCATTACAGATTCTCTCCCCCAAGTGAAGAAGATCTGCAAATATATGATGCAATACAGAAATGAATGGTGACAAAATGCCTGGTGTATCAATACCTACACCATGTATCGAATTTAATCACTTACTATATATGTATCTTTTGATATACTTCAGCTTTCACATCAGGCTGCATATCAGGCTAATATTTGAGGCTCCAGCCAGCTGCGATCAAATGCTTCTGCGAGTATTTCATCCCTTTCAGCTTCTCCATATAATATCACTCTTCACGTACACTTACGTTTGTCATGTACTGTATTGAATGTCTACATCCACATAGCAAGTAAGCACTGGTAGGCAGACACATACAGTTATGTATCCATGGAATATTACTGCTCTGTAGTAGCTACTAGCTATAGTATGAATATCATGGGCTGATGCCGGCCTAAGGCGCCCAACGCCGCAACAACGGCTGAATGTAGGGTTGGATCATAGGTGATACAAAGTATACATAGGTATCTTATGTGTATGTATGGTACATGTATATATATATATATATATATACGGACCTCTTCAATTCTTTTCATACATTAGAGCTAATAACTAGAGATGACGCTTTCAATTGTTATTGTACCAATTGAGACGTGAATAGATATTTCATTAGGCCTAGGCTTATATAGTAGGTACTACGAAACCCCATAGCATATACAATGGGACTACCCTTATCATACGGTGCTCAACGCGTACGGTGCTAGCCTTTTTACCACTGATACAGAATAGAAGCAATGTCACTCAACGATTACACGTGACCATATAACTACTTCTACGGATATAGAGATTTAGACCACGGGTCTTCTGTACTCGTGCTGCTTGCGAACAACAAGCCCCTTTCGCGAGTGCTACGTAAATAATCGATTCAGCCATTACCGACTCCAAATACTTCTTTCGCCAAAGCTTTATTTTATTATAGAAGTTCTAGTACATTGCGATCGAGCTACGGGAAAGATCCCAGCTCGTGGCGTAGACCGTCTGCCAAGCGACCTGTCGCAGTTCCTCCTGTTCACAAGATCGTCGAGAATACCCCCAAGTATCTAGCCCGAGATGCCTTAGATTCTGTCTTGAATCGAAATTCAGTTTTAGGAGTACTGCTAAAGGAAAAGACAGCGTTATCGTTTACATTCGAAGCAGATCCGGGTGGTTGATTTTCCAGCAATGAGTCAAGACTTAAGGATAGTCGAGGAATTCCTCCAACCACACAGTCAAATGATTTCATTATCGTATCATCAATTGTTTGAATATTTCGATTGTATAGTTGAAAGGAGCATTCAGAAATCCGACTTTTAGTAAACTTGCTAAACTTTCCACAGCCAAGTTTAATCTAGTATCGGACATTTAAAATTTGACCGCTTAACTTGATTCAGCCCATCTTCAACTCGCGGCAATTTCTCTTCGGCGCTGCCGGCCGCACCAGCGTTCCTCAGTTCTCCGCCAGTCGTCTCGTCGTCACTATCTTCGTCTAATTTAGGCAGCAGGATCTCGCTGGCTCGTTCACTTTCTCACAAGCGCTCGGTTGCTTCTCTGGATAGAAACCGTCCTCGTATGCCCCGTACTCTCGGTAGCATCTAGGGATGTTCTTTTGCTCAATAGGTTGGATCGCTTCACACGATTATACGACCCAAATCTTTGCGTAGATCGCGAGAGCCTCGCTATACAAGTGTTTGTAGTGAGTACTGAATACACACCAATATCCAAAGATTCCATAATAGACCGTCATTTAGAATCAGAGAGAAGATTTGATCGTTTTTCCATAGATATGAAAATTCGTATATCATATGTCACCTCTCGCGCAAAGAAGCTGGTGAGCCTCGGTTGTCTCATGAATATCCCGATGAAAGCGCCGAGTTCATTAAAAAGCGATCTTATCATCTAGATAACCAGTTTGTGTAGCCGCAATAACACTTCCATCTTCGTTATAATGAAACCATACTTATAAATGAGATTTCCTTCATAAAACGACGACAGCGTTAGTTTTGGTGCCTAACGGTAACGTATTGGTAGTTGGTATTAGATCCTATTAGCTTTATAAAGGCAAAAGACAAGATGAATCAATGGGTTCGATTCCTGTCTGCTATCCTATGATAGAAAGTAGACACGGAATGACCTTAGCTCCTAGAAGAATCCTGAGCAGAACAAAGAAATAAGTAGCGTAAGAAAACGATATAGAAAAGTGGCGTTGTAATACCACTAGTTAAGTAAGAACTCCTTGTGTCCTAACTAGGTTGACAGATCTAATATAAAGCTTCTTTTCAGTCTCGCCAGTGACGTGCAATCCATTGATCCTTTCAAACATCAATTTGAAAGCTGGTCTTGTCGAGATTGTAGATGCTATGAATGGAATTGTGTGATTGCAAAACTGGGACTCTATAACTTGGGCTCCGTGGAGTTCGATAGTGCCTACTACCCTTCTCTTGCGTTCTTTGAATTCGAAGTTTGAAGAAACCCAAATTTTTGCTTCCCCAAATCTCGCAGATTGACTTTGACTCTTCCAGCTTGAAGTCGAATTTGCGCACAGTCTTGAACTAGTAATCAATTCAGGCTGTGGCGGTATTTTGAACAGATCCGATATGTCAATACATTTTCATGGAGCAAGTTTCTGTGTATCATTCGGTCTTCAATTGGTTGGTGTCCGAGTTGACCCCGATCCTGTGGGTATTCCTTCCCATTGGCGTCACTGTCCAACTAGAATATTCTCGGGTTTCCTGTACGTATCAGTGTATCAACAGTAGGCCATGTTTCAGTATCCTTTCAGAATCCAACCATGGGGGCCACAGAATATCTGGATAGCTGAGAAAGGTTGCATTATTATCATTATTAATTATATACCGCTTGGCCCTCCAACCATCTTATCCATCTGTATGTATAACACAGTAAGAGGAAAAACCCTTACAGAGAGCCGAGCCTGCGGGATTGAAAACTGCTTTACTAGCCTAACTTCTTTACTATTAAACTACTACGCCACATCTAGTACTACGTAGCATCTACATAGGAACTGCTAACTGATAATAGTAATAATATTTCATACGCCGTGCCGTCCGGTCTATCTAGTTACATGTATGTGTTCTGGCCGGAAAACCGTGTAAGATCCTCCATGGATACTTGCCGGATGAAAAACCCCCCATTATCGTAGAGGCTTCTCGATGGTTATAGTGCTTCCAGCCTATCCCTTTTCACACAGTATAGGGCAAGTTTTCACATAGTATTTTTGTAAATCCTAAGGGGGCTGGATCTAGGCCTTTCCCTCAGTATTTTCAGTGGCCGGGGCGTGACTCGAACCCGCAACTATGTAGATGCCAAGCCTTCACGTCGCCCAAACGCGTTAGCGAGCCCCTACATGTACATCGACCACCCGGCCGCTACTGATAAATACAGGCAGGTAGTGGAATGGCAAGGGCCTTTCGGCCGCTTAAAGACAAAACAATACAACAACAACAACGACAACAATGTTTGGGAGCTTTGTTATGAAGCTCCTCACCACGCATAGGGGAATGACGTACCTAGCCAGGTCCGGGCAAAAATAACGACGGGTCGGTCTTAAACTTTTTTTTTTTTCTTTTCTCCTCCTTCTCGAAGTTCGTTTTCTTTTGGGCACAGCTACAGCACACAGGCTACAGAGCACCCAAGGTGATCTCTGGTGGGGGTATTTACCTCCGGCGCCAAGTAGTGCCCTACTATGTACGGACATATACATCACTAGTAACACCATCCTATGCAGCCTTTCGGCCGCTTAAAGACGTAAAATAATACAACAAAAACAAAAATCATCAATATTTATAATCCGGAGAATGGTCTAGGACCTCTACTTTCGATTTATTATTCATTTATTTCAATCGGTTGAAAAAGTGCCGTTCTACGTGCGACCCTAGCCCGCTAGATTATTCTAGGTCTACTAATCTATCATACGAAGATTAAAGTCGGTCATCGTGTAGCCACCAGATCAGGATGCAAGACGAGATATACGAGGATATCCCGGAGAATGATTTTGAGTACATGTATTTGCGAAATTTGAAAAATACATTGTGTTGTGTTGAATGATAAAAGCGGCTACAAAATGGTGTTGATATTTTCTGGCTCACTTTGCGCCCAGCTGCAGCTGGCTTGGCATGCGTCCTAAAATCAAGTAGTAAGGGTTATGATAGTATGCTTCGAAGCCATTACTAAAAATATCGTAAATCTTCATCTTTCATTTTACGATTCTGTGGTGCTGCGCTCGCTAGCGGAATATATCAATATTTTCGCCAAAGTGTTTTATGTCAAGGCACTAGAATAGTAGTGTGAGCTGCAATTGTGCTGTGGGTATTGCTGCTCCCACCTGCTGCCTCATATTTTTTGTTACGCCCCCCTTGTAAAGGCACCAATCCCAGTTAGGCTTAGATTGAGGTTCTTTTGTCTATTCCTAATATTCAACAAAGATGAGGACTGGTATAATCGCTCACAATCTTCCTTCTCAAATTATATTCCCCCATCATTGAATCACCAACTCTGGGAATAGAGATACCAACTTATAGCGTCATACACACCATGGATGCTGTTAATATCATCCCGCGACCGACAGAGGCCACCTTCGCTACCGCCCAGGCAGCTATCAATGCTCTTTTTGCGCATGGTAAAGAGAACGGGTAACTTGTGAGGCTGAAGCGAGTCAAACCCGATAGCAAGAACGTAAAAACTAAGTATTAATTATCTCTACGACCGTTATGGGGAGCATAATCCTGCGGGTTTGGTGTGACGATAACCACGAGTTGCAGTTAGTAGTTCCAGGTTATTATCTATCAAGTTGACGGTAGTAAATGAGAGCTTGGGGTGAAAAATCCAAACCGTCATCATGGGCAATCTCTACATGTTTCCGCCCACCAAGGGCATTTTAGGAGGGAAATGAGGAATTCTTTGTTATGCTAAATCTCACTGTTGTTCTGAGTGCTAGCGGGAGGCGTATCCCGAAGTGTAACTGGAATTTACTGAAGAGGCCCATCTATTGCCGTAAGTTCTATCTAACGGCTACCGAAATATTTCGCGCTAATTGCACTTTCTGAACGGTATACATTACTATACAATTCTATCATCCTATGCTGTGTATGCAGCACAAGTAACGGTTGTGTAGAAAGAAAACCTTGAGGCTCCTTGCCCTTAGAATGGCCGCATTAGTCATGGATCTACCTACAATCTATGTCTAACTGGGATTGGTGTCTTTCTTTACAAGGGATAGCAGTAAAAATAGGGGGATACCCATTTGCTATTATCTACCTGACAGATTAAGAACTACATCGCTACTATCGATTCACGCCATGAATCCGTTCAAAAAATGCCACTTACGATGCACATGTTTGACGCGATTCTTTTTATGATAGTCATGATAACACACTGGCCTGATATCCCTCTATGTTGTCTTTCCTTTTTTCTTTTTTCACCATTCATTCCCTTTCTTGGTACTATCGGTCTTACTCAAACATATATATATTGCTCCACACATTCCACACCTCGAAATAGACGTAGATTGGGGAATTTGTTGTCTTCTTTTTCAGCTGTTTAGTGGCGCTATTCTACGGATAGCTCTCGCGCCGCAGATTCTCTACATATATAGACATAACCGTAGGCGTGCTTTCGGATCTTAAAGATAGAGTATATATCCCTAAACTCGATACTCTCTACGGTATTTTTCACCATATTCATTAGTCGACTGTTCAAAGAATGAAGCTTTTCCTCTTGATTTCAGATTATCAATTACTTGTAGCTAATCCTGCACGCGTCCTAAACTTCATCGATATCGATTTATTACCTGTTGTAAAGGGAACTAGCTTCACAAACTGGTGGTCTTCTAGACATGCATTAGTAGTATACTTATTAAGCCATTATTACATTATTTTATTGGTTTATATAGTACGTACTACTAGAGTTTATACCGACGTCTTGCGAAAAATTATAACCCTCCCCTATAATTACGTTTCCCCAAAGTGTAAGTTTCCACGTTGGACCCCCATTGGAAAGGGAATGAGGACAAGACTCCCTTCTCAAGAGTCGCATTGGCCATCGTTATACTGATGGACCAAACCATAGCAGTCACGTGGTCATTATTTAAATGTGATAACTCAAGACGCTGGTATATCCCCTGAGCTGGTAGTAAGTTCTCTGTTCTGTTATCTATGCAACAAAGCAGCACTGTGTCAGGGTCCTTGGTCCTTCCAAATACACATCATGCTGGGGCCAATGGCCGATAGGTCATTGATTCGCGCCTTTTGGCCTTCGAAAAAAAAAAAAGAAACGGATGATATAAGGAAATTAAAACGAAGATCTGCAACGCTTTCAGCCTTGGAACAAGGGGTGGCAGCTAGCAGAGCCAGCCCCCCGTAGCCCATCCTTACAACAAACAGGCTTTGATGAGCTGAAACAACATTTTATATAGTTTTTGTTTCGGACCTTAAGCCGTTTCTTTCTGTTTGTGTTTTCTTCCATTTTACCTACATAGTAGTTAACAAAGGCCTTGGCATGGGACCATCATAAGTACATTACAATGCATACTAGCGCCCCACACTGGTGGGTCGCGTAGGACATAATGGAAATGGGCTACTATGATATCTCATCTATAGATCGATATAATGCGTTATTCCGTGTTGCATCTGTATGTACTAATATTAACCATTTACTATATATCATATACATATTGACATGTGATAGGTCCAGTACATGCTATCGTACTTGTATACAGCTTGCCACTACCCAGAATCAGCTAGATGATAACTTCCCGGGTACCCATGATATCATAGCAGGCCTGATTATGTACCAGTACTTAGGCTGAGGTGGTGTCACATACCTATTATTATTATGAGCTACCAGCTCTATAGTAGGTATACGTGGTTGGTAGTAACCAACTAAATATTCGTGGGTACAGCACTTTAAAGTAAATGGTATGGACTAATGGTAGTAATTCTTTTCACCTTGGCCTATATCAGACTGCTTGTTTGTTCCTTTATTTTTTAGTGCATGCAGTGACGCGAGACTGTAGAGAAAATTACTAGTATGAAGCGGGTGCGCGCCATGTGACTCGTGGAAACGTGAGCCTTGCGGAAGTTGCAGCCAATCATACCGATCCATAACTATCAACTAAGGTTGTCTCTTATCATATACATGGTTTAAGGCAATAATATTACAGATTTCATGCTTAGTACTTGATATATGGTATGTATGCGCTCCGTTTAAATTACCACACTAGCTATTGACTAGTAGCACGTACTAATCCTGCAATTGGGCTACACGATTAGTACTAAGTTACCGCTAGTACAAGGTAGTGTAGTACTGCTGGAGAAACGAACGACAACAAGGAAAACAAGAGAAGTGGTAGCACAGAGACAAGGTCTAAGAGCTACATCGATACCTGATACTAGCTGCGGTAGTAAGAGTAACTGATAGTAGTATTTCAGGGGCAGTTTTTTAGCATTGGTAAATCAGAGGAATTATTAGTAGTATTTGCATCTGGAGTACTTCTAAACTTCATCCTCTTTGGGGATGCTCCTTCTATGACAAGGGATGACACAAAAAGAATAGATAAAAGTATATGTTAAGTTCTTGCAGATGAATACCCTAAAGCAACAGTGAAAATCAAAATTGCAAACACTACTATATTGAATCACAAACAAGAATTTCAGACGTGGCAGGAATGGCAAGTGGTGGGCGACACAAGACCTCATCACTTATCTAAAGATTCACGAAAGACTTCCTCCCATAGTCTAGAACTACCTCATATTCCGACAGAAAAGAAAGGAGTTCCAACCCGTCGCCTATAAACCAAGAAGGCCCGCCCTGTGTGGAATCTGCGCCGGAAGTCAAGATGAGATTTCGAGAATGCTGCCGCATTGAATTTTGGCGAATCTCATGCAAGTAATTCGACCTGCTGAACAGTTCTAGAACCTCTCATTAACAAACGTTAATGGTTCAATGCATTGAAGAAGTCGTACCCGCATTCTATCCGTTATGTGCTGGACATTTATATCCCTCTCGCCTTCTGATTTTGTTCCTGACGCTCATACAAGTAGTACTGCGGCTAGCGCAATACACCACGTCCGCCTCCTTGATAATGCAGCCACAATCGTACTGGAAGAAGTAAAGGCAGCACATTTTGAGTGATTATCTGAGTAGTTTATAGTTGGAAATGTCCAAGTTGGCCGTCGGGAAATGAGGGGAATAAAAGTAGATAACTGACGACTGCTCAAGGCGATATACAACAATTGCAAGAGAATTAATGTATGATGAGGAGAACACAGTAGTCGATAGGGAATATTTCAGTGGGTGGTGGCCTTTATAACCACTTCGGAGTGCTCCCTGTATCCGCCTCGATTGATAAATGAGCTGACGGGCTTCTGTGCCACTATGCCGCGGCTTTCCGAGAAGCCCCCAACTTGATACATATTCATGGAATTTGACCCAACAAGGGATATGCTTGGTATCGGAAAACCAGTTGTCACATGCCATTCACCCGCTGTCATCCAAAATCCTGGGGATATCTAGTGGAAGCAAATTAGCAGCTAATTTGCAAGTGTCGTCGAAACAATCCCCATGTAATCAGCAACGTATTAGCCCATTCACGGCAAACTTTGCAACCAAAATGCGAGAGCACACATTCAGCAGATTTATCACTATTGGAATGAGAGACATCGATATCAGACAGCAGTCACAACAAGAAACCACCTGATAATCGCAGAACTCAAACAAACAAGCGTCAGTACCTTCAGCTCCAGAAAAGGAAAGAGAAGTAAGGTGGCCCCGAATACGTCCCTGCCTGCGAGGGGCCTTATCTCTCACGAGCTGGTTCGAAAGATTTCCAAGGCCCCGTTTCAGAAATCAGATGCACCAGTTTCTATTGGCAGTCGAAGCTCATTATAAGATAGGCAACCAAGCGGTTCACGATACATTTTCCCATGAAGTAGACACGGTGTATCTGCGTTGAAAACTACTTTCACCAATGACATATAGAAAATGGCTTGATGGCTTTATTTGACCCTGTCTTGGAAGCATTGCTATTACCAGCATCAGGGCCCCTCAAGTGGGGGAACTTAGAGCAGACCAGCGTAGGAACTGTGACTGCACAGAAATTTTGAGATTTCAAACTGTAGGACTAAACCGTGTTCAGCCGGGGTACCTAAGATTCACGCCGCTTGTAAGGGATAACAAACTGATAACCTGCAGGGCTCAGGAGAAGCTGGCATTGGAAAGTCAGGACGAATAACAAACGCGGGAGCGGCTCTTAGATCGGCTGTCAATACACTAAGAATGCCGAGAGAGCTTTCGCGGGATCAATTGCAGGGCAAACGAATAAGAGGTGGAATGGCAAAATTTCGTTTGCGATTCATGCAGGTGAACAACTAAACGTGGTAAGAAAACTAGGAGATGACTAAATAGGGCAACCAACTAGCCAATCCCAGTTTCAGAAATCATGTCAAAGATATTCATTGCGGAATCAGTCGCGATACATCCGCTAGCTGCGAACTATACACTAGTCCCCCACATGTATTAGTGAGGTTGCTAATGTAAATCGTACATGTATGTATGGATGTATGAATGGAGTACATATGTATAGACTGAACTCACTAGATGGCTTGAATTCCTTGATGTAGGCATCCTAAGCCAAACAGGATGCCCTTTCTCAGTTATGCAGCAAGCGGATGAGAGGCTAAGCGAACCAACGGGAAATACATTGGGGAGTTGCCACCCTATCGATGTCAGGCGGGAAGCTTAGTCCAACAGGACCACGATGAGCCACTAATCGGCATTGCGTTGATCGCCTGTAAGAGCACAGTACAAGGTCCTTCAGCGTCTCAACATAAAAAGCTGCGGCGCTTTTCAGAAAAACCTCAGGTCTAAGTAGATTACTTATCATCTAATAAGCATCCTATCACTCGCGGCGCAGACAAGCGCTGTAGTGTCCAGTTCCATCTGGGGTCCCAGCACCTACGACAAGAAGGACGTACGCCTGTGCTGCGGCTGAAGCCAAGCGGCAAAGAGGGTCAAATCGTAAGTTGAAGCTCTCCAAACTAGACAAGGTTGGAAAAGGCTTAATTGAGTGACTTTCTTAGTCGCTAGGGCTGAGAAGGATGTTAGTATCATGCTTTAGATATAGATGCATTGATCAATACTGGTACTAGTAATAGTAGGATAGCCGAAGTAGATCTAAGGTCACTGCAGGGGAAACGACAGATGAATAATGGTTATTATTTTCATTGGCACAGCTATTTTGATTTCTGCCATAGGCTTTCCGCAGCTTTTCGGTCATAAATCATGGACTGACTGTGGAGCTGAGACGAACGAATTTTCTTGCTGCATCACTAACCACTAACGTGAAATAATTGGATGATCAATTGTGGTTCGTTTGGTTAACCCGTTTAGGTTCGCTGCATGCCTACTTAGGTAAGAAAGGAGGTAAAGTATGAATACTATTAGTATTGGGTACGTACACCCATTACTGATGTCCTCATAAAAACGTAGTAATTTTACTACTACTGTACTTGACATGCAAATTAATCCAGAGTAATGAATCTTTGTTAAAATGGAGTCGATTTCCCCTTTAGTGAAATTGGCCATAGATTAGCAGTGTATACATTCTGAAGGCTTCCGGCCATCATTGGCGGCTTCTACCACATAATGACGTGCGACCTCTTGCGACCGCTGTCAAAAGGGACACCGATCAAAAGCATGACAATAATAACAAATTTGGTATCAATATTGCGTGTCGAGCATTAAGATTGGCCAGCATACACGGTGAGAATCTCAGGCCGACCACCTGCGCCCTTCGATGGAATATGGACCCATGTGGATAACATATGTTATATCCTTGTGTCCATTCACAATATTCCTTGTTGCTGAGGAAGTCATAATGGCAGCAGACAACTCCAGTCTGATCCTTTCTGCGACAATGAGAGCACCTTTCCTTACCCGCTGGACACCTGCAGGCCATTCACTAGAACAGCATTCACTAAAGCTACCATATTTATACTATAGGTCAATGCAAGGAGCTACCCAGTCCTACACCTCAAACCCCCATCTCAGGGCAAGTATTTCAGGTACGAGTGCACATGCAATATCACCCAGTAGTATCTTTGACTTACTAAATATTCTTCCTTTCTACTCGTATCACCATACTACGAGTTGGAAACGAGGCGTACCATACATTATCTCTCACGGTGCAACTACCAACAAGCAACAAGCTTCGAAGCCTTTGAAATATGGATGTCTCCACAACCACAAAGTTCCTCATCCTAAGCCCATCTCGCGGCTCACCTGCTGAGATGACAAATTCAATGTCTCACGGAGTTGCAGAGTGTTCTACGCGTCTGGCCAACTCTTTACACGGGTCTCAGCCTCAGGATCTTAGCAACAAGTCGGAAAGGACTGGTAGCCATCCAGAGCCAGGAGCAGCCCCCAAAACAACCGGCTTTCTCAGGCTGGGATTCGGCTATCTCTCCCAGCATGCGGCGAAGTGACTGATCGGTTTCAACACACCAACGTCTCAGACCATACATATCAAGTCTATGCCTAGCCTTCTACTGTGGTATCCTAATACAGTGCTTGCATTCTTGACTTGGTGTCTATAACAAAGAACTTATCACCAGCTAGAAATGATATGACGTCTCACGCCCAGGAATATCTAGTGATCCTCGCCTACGGCATGTCTAAAATAGAGAGCAGGAAAAAATACGACAGCGATGGAGTTTTCAGCTCATCTGTTTGTTACATTTCTCATCCTTGTTAGGTCGGTTTTCTTCTGGCAAGATAAGCATAGAACTTTACTACCGAGAAAATCCTCTTTATTATTATCATCTAGAAGCGATAGATGTCGCGTTGGCAAACATCCTTCTAAGTTCCTTCAGTAGATATTTGTATATAAAGCATATCAGGGAATGTATAAGCCCTAACCTCATCAAACCACCTCCGCAGCCTCACCGGTCTCTGTCATCTCGGTGAGCGCCGCTCGCCCCTATTAAGACTAGCTGGTAACCCGATTCTTTGCAACTGCTCCACGGATATACTTAGGAGAATTGATTGCCTTTATAACTGGGCTCCTAAAATAGAGTATATTCCTTTCTTCTCATTGCAGTGCTCGAGTGACAGGCAGATATTGTCTAATATCCCCTGCCCTCTGGATTCGGTGTTCAGCTGCAGCGCTGGTTTCATCGAAGAGAATTAAACGGATTTCGATCTTCATGGAGCTGTTCATCCACGTAGTGCCAACAAGGTCAAGTACATAACCTTGGGTGCGGCGCAGGTGACCGGAGTCGGCCTCCATCCCACGCTAGACTCATTCTAGGCTTAGCTTGCCCATGCTAGAGTACACCCCGAGCTCCGAGACTACTAACTAAATACTATCTATAAATTCTTACGCTTACCGACTTAACATAAAATATCAAGTGAGACTGAAATCCCGGGACACAAACGTTATCCATTATCAGGAACCTACTATATAGTACGCTGAATGGCCGCCTCAATCGACTCGGTGCACCCGGAGCCGAAATCGGGTGCCACACCCTACTCGGACCGCACTAGACCTGCAAAAGGCAAATCGTCACATAGCCCCGTATCACGTGTCTTCCTGCGGCACGTGAACCAGCACAACTATAATATTTGAGGCCATTGTCGCGCTAAATGAAGTAAAGTTGCTAATGAATGATGTACTATTGATTATTATTACTACCTGTCGTGAAATTATAGGCCCATTAATATCATCCGGAATAAATGAATAGATAACTAATGAAAGAAAAAAATATAATAGCAAACGGAGTTTCTGAAATAATGGCTGCAAGTTGACACTGTTTCTGGCTGCCAGCTCTTTTGCCAACTTCGCACCCGACCTTGTATTCACGCGCCACCAACTCACGTGCAGTTGCAATGATGGCAAGGAGGTTTTTGTCTTATCTCACTACTAGATGATGTTGGTGAAATTAGTCTAAATCGGAGGCTCCGGATAGGATCATGTGACACCACATTAATTCTGCCGCCAGCCCTAATCGGAAGCAGCGTGCTTCTATAAACCCAAGCTAGCGACAACAAACCTGGGGTACAACGATTGAATATCTTCGCCGCCAACGTTCACCAAGTCTACTCCGCTAGAAAAAACACCAAGGCGCTGTTCAAAAACTTTTGGCACGAGTTCGTCTTAGCGACCTAGCTAAGATCGGAGACAGCTAGATAGCATACGTGGTGTTATGTAGAATGCCAGTCATGCAGTCTGATCTCCACATTTGAAAGGAGACTTCATCTGGTTTGCTAATGCGATGCGCCTTGGGGAAGAAGGGGAGTCAATCTCTCTATCCTAGGACAATGATGAACAAAATAAGCGGGAAGTGAAGAAGAAGCCAGAGGAGTTCCGCAATAACTTACCTCGCGAAATGGCGAAGATAATTCGTTTCACACTGCATTGGAAAAAGAATTCTTGATTTCTTTCATCTCTATACCTTCGGAGAGAGATAATGTGTGTCCCAACAACGAGCACTGCTCGAATGTTCGCCAGAGCCTCGGGCGATGTCTTCCCAGCCCGAAAAGACTATTGTCCTCATACTAAGGAGAGTTATTTCTGAGTCCTCCCGAGCAAACTGAAATTAGCAGAAGGAACATCAATTCAATGGCGCAAGGATTCGGTTCCAATAACTCACTCTTCCAAAGTGTGGCTACCTACCCAGGTTGTCAAAATGTGGTCCGTATCATGACTGATACAGCAGGTTCTCGGGACGTCTCAATAAACCGGGACCGGAACCAGGTTGGCGTTCTTCAGAAAGCAAATACAAATATCGGTTTAGCATATTTGGCGAACACAAATATGAGACTATATCTAATTTTCTTTGTTTATTTGAAAATATATCAATCATGTGATTGGACTTAGAGATGAAGCTCCTGCTTGATAGATACACACTAGTAGTTATATAATCGGCCAATACAATGAGTGATGGCGTCTGAAATTGATTGCTGAGGTTGTTAGAATCCTCCCTACTAGTAAAGAACTTTGCCCTTAGCATCATATACTTCTCTCCTCAATCTTATCTTAAAGGTCTAGTTCATCGCGATGATCATATGATAATCTAGAAGCAGGCCTACACACTTTCCAGCTAATCTCCTTACCTGCGACCAAAATAGCGAACATCCTTGTAGCCGCTTTTACAAGGTATTTAGTGACATGTCTTTATGATCATTCAAATCAGCTGTCAAGGATGCCAATTTACAGGATTCTCAACCATGGCTTGACGTACTTTACCCTTATATTTGTCAAATGCTGAAATAACCACATATTTGATTTGTTTATTTGCTTTGTGAGGAAGGCCGGGACTCACTGGGCCAATTGGAAGGACTTCAATAGCTGTTAGATCTCAGGAGCCAATCCCTACTAAGAAGGCGGTACATGAGATTTAGCTTTCATGTTAGCTGTGGTTGAGCCACACGTCTGAGTAACTGGTGAGGGACATTTAGCTCTCACACTAATGCCCAGGCTTAAGCGCCACATGTTTTGTAGCGCCGCTCTAGTGGGCGCTGAGATAAGCAGGTGTAACTAGATGGCTCGAATCACAAAGGGTGTCACTGGGTAACTGGTCGGTACTATCCACCTCAGCTGTTTGTTGGCTTATTGTCCTATAGCACTTGCTCCAATATTCACGCTTGTCAGTACCAATATTTAGAAGAGTTGAGGGGGTAAGTGATCAGACGGAGCAACCGATCAGCCTTCTAGTATAATTAATGAAAATTCAGTCTCCATTCTCGGGCAATAGTGACATCAGCGCCTGGATTGCAGACCTGGCTGCGAGGAAGTTTTTACGCAGATCCTTGCCGAGGTTGTAGATATCCTGGAGTCTTAAAGTATCGGTTTGATGAGTGTGACATGTTGACGCTGCATGCTGAAGCTGGGGTTTGATTTGCATGTAGGGTCGGGTCTGGGGACACTGAAACTATAAAAGCGCTGGCATTAAGTTTTTGATGATGTAATGTATAATGGTAGATATTGGTGAAGGTCCATGATTATAAATGGGGATTTTCACACAAAGACACCATACATCAAACTATTCACACAATTTTGAAGTACTTCCCCTAAATGGGCAGTTTTTTAAATGAGAATTCCATTCTCGTTTATCCGGCTTCGATAGCTACTACGGTTACAATAGCAGCTTAGTATCATAGAGAGATACATGATAATCATTCTAAGCTAACTATGCTTCTTGACCAACTAGAGGGTCACCTATACAGCAACTTTAATCAGAAAAAGAACATCGTAGAAATCGAGAGGTATACTTTCTCAAGGGCCTCTTACTGAACGTATTTGATGGTTCATGAGTACTCGAGATGGCTCTTCATGCACCAGTCGAAATCCCTACAAGAAGCTTGGGGTTCCCAACGAGTATTTCTTAATACCCGGCAGCCGCCTTCCATCCCTGCAGCGCCATAGATTTAGAACCCAGTTTAGGAAGGTGAATAGGAATCCAATCGGCAGGCACATTGTGTTGGTCGCTATCGGATAACTGTGAGTTCGCCTTCGACCGTGGCGAGCCATACAACTGAGGCGCAGCGAATGGTTGCTGATAATGTTACGATTCAAAAAGAGAGACGGAAATGGAAAGGGTGGGGGGTACAAGGGGCAAAGCCGTACGAGGAATTGCGTGACGGCTTGGGAACGCACTGAGCATCTTAGAGTGAGTGAAGATCCGCTCTCACCCTATGATAGTACTCTGAATTTTAGGTCAGTTATTACCTGCTAATTTGTATGGTGTGATAGGATCAATTATTCGGTCAACATTTGAAGTATCATTACGAGTCACAACCATACTAGTAACTACCATCTGATGTTCTATTAATTTGTCCATCGTCTGATGTTACCCTTCCCTTGACTCGATCTCGCTAAATCATGATGTAACCAACTCCTTCGATGGGCAGCTGGTCAACTACGGCGAGGCTAACAATAAATATAAACTTGGAACGGCGACCTCAACATTGAATTAACTTGCTTCGTGCTTTGTGCGCTACCTTCCTACTACTACCAATTACATTTCTTCCTTTCGATAAATTTCCTCATTCTGTTGATGGGCATTTCCCCGAGTGGGCGATGCGACACTAGATGATCACAGAATATTGCTGCTTTTGTCTTTTGTTAGGTAGTTGGAACGATTAAGTTATGCAGCTCTAGAGCGCAGCTGCTCGTCGAGGAGCCGGTCCAACAAAATGATGATACCTACTTTTACTTGAACGTGCAAATTTCTGGATTCCAATGATTATAATGGAGCAAGGTTACGTACAAAATTCCGGGTGCAGCCATGTGCTAGATATTGATATTCCCAATAATAGGCGATGTGATTGGGTCTACACTACCGTTGATAATCAGATTTGTACTTGCATCCTCGCCTTCTGGCATCAATCCATTCAATCTCGAAGCACAAAGATCACTTCAATCTTGGACACGCGGTATATCGGCTTTTTATCTAAGTAGTTCTCTTTGATTGATTGATAGGCATTTCCTCCCAAAGCTTTGAACCTAACCACTGGTCCGTGCGCGCTAACCAGTTACTTTAACAGTGTAATTTACCGTAGCGAAGTATTTGTTACGTGAAAAAAACACCCCTCTTTGGCAGTGGCACAGGGGTGGCCAAAGCGTGGGTCTGGCGAAAATGGGGGTATGTATGTATTGTATGTGCCTAGGAATAAACTTACATACAGCATCGGCCGTACATTCCGATGTTGAAATATGTCCTATATGATACATAATACCTAGGTAGTACTTTTATTTTTTCCCTTCTTCTGACAATAAGATCGTGAGCAGAAGTCAAAAATTCAGACCTTTCCGAAAATGGCTACTACTGGTACTAGCTTGGCTCGGTTTCCGGTCTAGCCTTCCTTTCTTAATTCTTTTCCAAGCAGCCACTACCGTAGTTCTTTCTGATTATGGCGACTCTTTTACCCTTCGCGGCTCATCGAAGGCTGACACTACAGCACGAGCCGTTAGGGCTATATCACCAAGCGAAAGCAACTGCTCTTTGTAAGGAGTAGCGGTTATCTTAGCCACAAACTCATCCACCTGCTTAATTTGCCTATATTGCTGGGATTGAGTTCCATTTCTATTTGCCCCGCTCCCCATCCCAGGTGTTGTTGGCCGATCCCTATCTAGAACGGTTGAAGGATTAACGGGCCTAAGACCGGTAGCTTTCCAAGCACTCGCAATATTCCTAACGAAAAGATTTAGGAACTACTCGTTGGTGACCCTTCAGGTTTCAAATATCGAATCCTGTTAAACCACTTTTAATACATCTTGGCAGATGGAGAGAAGACTCCAATATCCAGCAGCTACAGGATATGCGTCGTAAGGGGGGAAACAAGGCGTGATGATATTATCGACCTCGCAGTATTCAACGAAGGACAATGATACGTGAGGACTATGGCTGTCGAGTACCAGGAGCCGGTATTTCCCTCGCATTTCAGTTTTGGTGTAGAAGTCGAAATGTTCGAGGCGCTCCAAAGCGATATCTCTATCCATCTAGCTACCTTCCGTGTCAGGATTCAGATCTATTAGTATAGAGCACAGTACCGCTGCAACGGAGCTGTCAATACCAGATCGAAGTTATAAATACCGCTTGACCGGCAGCGAAGCATCGCGTCATTTAAGTCAGCATTATTCATTATATAGAACTCGATATTTATCCTCAATTTATACTATTCCATCGCTTCTAGGAGGACCTTAGCATGGACCTCGCTACTATGGCCAGCTTTAAATCACGCTTTGGCCTCATATCAATAAAAAAGCGGACTTGAGAGAGGGAATGACGAAACTTTTTCCTCAGTGCTTGTTGGTGAGGGCGAAACGTATTTTCAAGAAGTTTCGGTATTGAATTTTGGCTCCGAACCAAGATATCTTCTGCCTTATGATTAAGGGAATGAATGACTGCATATAGGTCTCCCTATTCGATAAGTGAATGAGGATGCGAACAGCTATCAATCTCTCCATGGACTCCTGAAAAGCCGCCTTATTAATACCATTAACAAGGTGTTTCTCTTGCTTGATAACCCTCCCATCTTGTTGTCGTACTTGTTTGCCAAAGATCCCTTCTTCTCTTGCCTCCTTTTGTCGCTTCAAATTGTCACCTATAGTTTTATGCTTGCAGTACCGGATTTCGTTGTGATCCTTGTCCCGAGCTGCTGTCTTAGAAGACTTTAGAGGGCGGGAATCAGGGTATCGCTCTTATTGTTCCGGACTTAATCTTTGGACAGAATCAACAATTATCCGAAGGAGATTTGAGAGAGAGCTCCTTGATTGGATATGTATGTTGTCAGTCGTAGAGGAATCCTGGAGTGCAGAATTGCAGACTCTCGAGGGTCATTCAGATGAGGTTTGGCCTGCGGCACCCTCACCGGATGACCAACTGTTGGCGTCGGGTGCTAATGATTATATGGTCGAACCGTCGAGAGTCAGTTGCAGTGCCCAGTAGCAGTATTCCAGATTTTGACTGTGGTATCGTGGGAACTCGATGCCAATAGTTGTCCATCTAGCAAGAATACCATAGACAAAATCGAAAGATCTCTTGCAATGCTTCAGTAAGTACTCTATCCCAGAGCCATCTGGATTAGCAACTCGCATTCTCCCCGACAACGGACTACTGGCATTGGATCCTCTCGATAGTACAGTCAACCTCCACTAGAGCGCTGCAGCAGACTCTTAAGGGCTATTCAAATGCGGTTCGGTCTCTGGAATTCCCATAGGACGGCTGGTATCGGGATAACGCAGTCAAGCAAATACTAGAGCACCGCCGCAACAGGCTATGACCATCAAAGGAGTAGAAGTTACTGACCTGGAAATTTATAAAGACAGTTCCGTATCCAAGAACCAATCTTGGATCGATTAATACCCGGCTTTGGTATCACAAATATATATGACCAATTCACTCAAAGCCAATAATGATGTTGAGATAATTATACAGGAAAATCACTGGGTGTCCTTCAGGGCAAAAATGTTCTGTGGCCTCAGTCAGACTAGTATCGACCTGTCTGCTCAGTGGTTAAAAATGGCATCCTTGCCCTTGGACACATATCAGGGCGTGTTTTCACTACGTAATTTTGTGCAGAGTAAGAGTTAATGAAATACACTACTACCCACACTCTAGTCTTTTATGATTCTTATCTCTTTCCGAAGGGCATCCTAGGTGGGCTTGGGAGAACTGGGAATTTTATCCGGTGCTGCTGGTGAGCAGGATCAATAAAATTGGAATTGGTTTACTCTCCTAAAGAGGAGTAGAATATTGTGATCTGTCTTCATTCCCCAAGCTTGATCTTATTATTATGCAAGCTCCCTGATTCCAGGTATGTGCTATTCTATTCTACCTACTGTCATACTAATTTGTATATAGTGATTTGTATATAGTGACCAGTAATATCAATCGAGAATCGTTCCCTGAAAAGCCGAACGAAGGACCTTACAATATATGGCTAAGAATACTATCATAATTCAATTGAGCCTCTACCTTATTAGCGTACTATACAGTAGTATTCTATGATTGGAACACAGGGCTGATCATGACCGATCGAGAGCTTATAGGTACTGTATGATAGTAGAATAGCACTACATAGTAGAAGGCTGTGGTCTCTTGATTAGAAAGTGGCAAGGTAGTTAGTCTGGAATTGAAGTAGATCTCCAGCCCAGCCCATCTATCCCTTGGTCATATATATGTAATAACTCAATAAACCCCGACTGTATGACCATTTCATTATTTTTTAACGGGTCCATCTTAGTCAATATCAACCAAGTCAATACGTCCGTCTGAGCCCTCCAGGAAAAGATCTGCGTCTTCAAGAAGTTCTTCACAAGATTCTGGATATCAAGCCTGAGGCTATAGATAACGGCCATCTTCTATCCTTTGGGTAAACAATGCCATCGGGGGTTTTTTTTTACTAATATACTAGATAACTATAGAATTAAAATTATATTCCATATAGAACAACATAATAGCTGACTTACCTCCCGTTATAAGGCCCCTGCCCAACCCGCTAGGCGGTACCACTCGACCAAAAAGTCGTAGAAGTGTTGGCCGTATGCTCAGCACAGCGGCCTGGTCCATTATATAGTTTTATGTCTGACACCCTTGAAGTCTAGAAGTGTAGCATCAATCACAACTTTGACTCCGTTCTTTTGGACATCTCCCGACTGTTTCATTGTTTCAATTCATCCTAGCAGCCAATTCCACAACTCGCGTGAATAAAGGATGGCAAAAGAACACAGAGAACCCCTTTAGAAGGCATTGTAGGAGGACCTGCCGTGAATATTACTCTACGGTGAGGGAAATAAACTTGTTTAATCTTTTTCTTGCCCGGGAAATATTCAACCTGCTTGAACGCATGTAATGTACATATATATTTTCCGGAATACCATCGGTAATCCACTTTTGTCAAGTCGTCTTTGATGGTTTCAATAATAAGTGGCGTGTCGTCGGTCTGTCCTGATCAACAAAGGCAAACGCCTGTTGGGACACGAGACAAGTTCGTAATACTGTTGATTTCTGGGGAATGAACGTTGAGGAGTAATATTAATATGGAAAGTGCGTTCACAGATAGTAGTGATATGTAACGGGGAGTTATTATAGCTAGGCTCTGGAAGACGGGACTGCTTGCGACACAGTCTCTATCATACTACGGGGTGTCGTTCAAAAGCCAAGAGCGTTATTCCGTCTATCGTTATGTTGGAGCCTGAGGCTCTAATTAAGCTTGGCCTCAATCACACGCTAGACCCCGTTATAGGCTTAGCTCGTCCAAGGCTGGAGTCGTTGACTATAATCAATACATCCATAAATACATCCGACGCTGACTTAATTTTTTTAAACTTTTTTGAATAGTATGTAGATACCCATACTCCTATCCTATTTCCGACCTGGAGGATTCTTCCATACCATATATCATTTATTCTTAGCTCGTTATATCTTATTAAAGAACTAACTGAGCTATAGGACCTGCATACTATGTAACAGCGTCGTTGCCGATCTGTCCTTCCTGTTTTCCCCTTTGAGCCGATCTACAGTGGTAACTTAGTCAGCACCTGTTGCCAAGACAATCAACAGGAGCAGATTCCTATATAGGCTTAACTCCTTAAAGTCTTTAGGCTCTGTAATAACCAACGCGCAAAAGTGTCTTATAGTTATGTATACATATATGATATGATACATATATACTCATATAGCTATGATGCTATTAATTGGCTTGCTCCGTTTGTTTTCCCTTCTCCACGTTTCACACGTTTATTATCGAGAGAGAGAGAAAGAGAAGAGAAAAGAAAGTAATGGATGGCGAAATGTGCACATGAACCAATGAGATACGGTAACCTACATGTACATACATATGTATTCCATCTTTCGTTGTGGCGGTATGTATGTACAATGATTACGGAGGTATCTCGATCTGCGATATATCATATCCGTGACCGGATTTAGGCAGTATGCATACGCATCGGAAGTTGGAACAGGTTTCGCAACCCCAGCACAGAAAGAGCGCCATCAGGCCGTATACGATATACATATATGTAGATGCATGCACGCAGTGCCTTAGGTATATAAGTCGTGGGAAGTGATGAGAGTGTATTCGATGTCTCCCAATTATATGATACGTGTATATTCGATCGCCAATCGGGGATGAAATCCATTATCGATCTATATGTAGCCATTATTCGCTTGAAATCATCCGACGTTTGACGGATTTCTTTCCCCCGGACTAGATACATACGGTATGGCATGCGAAGTGCCCGGATGTTGTCATCTTAGCCTACCTAGAAAGCTCATTCCAGTGGCGGATTTACCTTCCCTGCCTTATTATTCGAATTTAAAGTACACGTAGAGCTTTTTGGCTAGTTATGACAGACTGTGGCCTGACTCTCTCCCATCTTTGGCCTTCTTCTCCTTCTTCCTCGCCTAACCGCGCAGCTGTTGGGCCACACGTGCGCTCCTTTGTGCTACATGCTTTACTATGAGGTGTATGTATGCTCGTTATCGAGAGCAAAGAACTTCAAAAGCCTCTCCCTACAGGGAAGTGCTTACGAAAGTCATTTCTTCCTCCATTTTTTTCTAGGCGGAGGAATGGGACGATGCAAGCCGCAGCATCCGCTCACCGCCACTATCAGCATTTTGTGGAGTGGACGATTCAATGCTGCATGCAAGGGAAAATCCGATAGGATTGCGATAGCATCGTTCGTATTGGATCACCCGACTTGTATCACGGTGATCATAATTTACTTATATCACCCAAGCATCATGCAAAACAAGAAAAAGCAAAGTAAAGGAAACGACAGGCTAACTAATGAATTTGAACGCCGGTAAAGAGTAAAAAAGATGAGCTTTAGAAAATGACAGAAATTACCTGAATTAAAATACAGATTGATCATGGGAGATAAAACCTCACACTCAAATGATCATTAAAGACAATATAGCAGAAGACCAGAACTTAAAGTGGGGCCTGAGCATCTAGGCCTAGATGGTAAACATATGGAAATCCAAGTTCAGAGCTATGATATTAGAATATAATTCCCATTGAACGGGGCTTGCTCTTCCTATTCTCTAACACCACAAAGCTGGGATATACTTGACACTAGCCTAATCAGCAGCCACAAACTGCGTTAACAAGAAGTATGCTGTACAATGATGCAAATGTAAACAATCGTTCCATCGGGACCGCCAGTGGAATCTCAAAGCTTCAAAGTTCCCCACCAAGAAACCATACCTGTAGAACTATCAATTGGCGGATGAGTAATGACTAAGAGTTCAAAGCGGAATTAAAAACACAAATCATATTAACCTCGCACCATAGGGGGGGTCTTCATTGCTGGGAAACAAAAATACCTGCATCAATGTTCAATGCTGAGAAAAACCAAATAAGAGTAGGAGGCTAAAAAGGATGAAAAAGAAGGGAAAGGCAGAATGGAAAAAGGAAATGGAAAGAGGAAAGAAAATACTCTGTCAGAAACCCAGTCTAAACATTCCACTTTACAAGTGAAGTAGTCTGTGGCGGCGAAACAAGGATAACCGTGTTCAGACACAAAGAGTTTTATCTTGACAAAGGAAACGATAGAATGCTTAGAAATTAAGTGCCTATGTATGTATGGGAAAAGTTGACAATTAAGTCGCAGTAGAGAAGAAGGCTAAGTGGATACCATGCGGTATCCAAATGACCTTATCTTCCTTCTCTGAATTTTGCACCGCGCTCATATTTCAGATACATGTGTTTCCATCTCCTCCTATTGGGTGGCAGCCTGCTTATGCACATCTGGAGTCACCCATGTGATAGGCGTTGTCAATCCTGCCGGAGTCGTTTTTATTAAAAACAGACCCCGCTAAGCCACGCCCTCAACATAATCGGAAACGAAACAGGCTCTAGTTTACGGCCTCGGCATAGGGAAGTAGAGAAGGGTCGTTACAAGAGGATATCCCCGATACACTCAAAGAGGCAGTTCACTACCTGTGACCCAAATCTAAGAGGCTTGGGTGTTTTGTACCAAGACCGAATCTCCAGGGCCTTAGCGATCGTCACCAGTTCTTGCCTTGCCTCGTCGCCGAAAGAATTCCATGACCTTTCTGGCTGCACCTGAGCTGCCGGAATGATGTGATGAGTCCCTTTCGTACTCATACGCGTCTGCAAATTTCCGATTGTTCTTCTGCAAAATGCCACTCTTTGATAATCGGCCGGGCTGTATTGATTGCCGCGACCGGTCCTCATAGCTACTATTGAAACCTTGTTGGTACGCGGCCGCAGATTGATCACTGTTCTGTGGGCGAAAATCACTTTGAGAATCATGATCTGGTGGCTGGTATTGATAATCACGCTGATATCCTTGTTGACTTCCTTGTGAGGCTGCAAGCTGCCGATCAACCTGCACCTCATAATCTATGTCTTGCCCCCGGTTCTCGGACTGTTTATTGGAATCACCCTGATCCGTCCCTGAACTCCCCTGAGTTCCATAACCTGCTAATCGGCTTGAATGTCCTGACGGACCGGTCGATGGTCGTTGTTGGCGGCCGAAGATAGGGCTCCCAAGACCTTGTACTTGAGTCATTTGTGGCTCCCCTTCCCACTGTTGCTCCTTATTCCCGGAAGAAAATCCCTTTAGGGAAAGTGATGGTGGTAGAAGGGAAAATCTACGTGGACGAGATTCGGAGCTCGTCTCAGCTTGCCTGCGGTTGAATCCAATAGACATCGAGCGGCGGGAATCCATCGAGGCTCTGGAATCATTGTTAGAATATGGGTCTTTCATACTTGTCGGAGGACATCGCTTAGGCTTAGGGCGAGATGCGGACATCTGCGTTGTACGGTTTCCAAATATTGATGCAGACTTCCCAAAGATTTTTTCACTGATACCGGTAACAGTGCTGGACCTTTTATGACTCTTTGCAGATTCTCGAGCGGGGGGGTTGAACTTTGCTGGTAGTTGTTGGGTGCTTGGGCGCCCAATGGACAGGGTTGAAGGGTCTTGAGGAATTGGTGACGATATCACATACTGTTTCCCATTCTTGGGCTGTGCAAGTCGACCTTGAGCATTGGTTGCCGCAACGGTAGGAGCCACAGGTTGGCCATAGGAACCCCGAGAGGGTAGTCTTCCGGCGTTCAAAGACGTCGTTGAGTGACCCGTGTTTGGTCGGGGACCTTGCGGTTGAGCACTACGCATACCCACCAGAACTCCAGCTGATTCCGGAATTGGACGGGATAGGTTCCCCGGGGCTGAAGCCTGGATTTGACTTGCGCTAGGTGCTTTTGTATACCCGGCACGCGTACTGGAGTCATTAAGTGACTCCTTCGGCTGCGACCTCACTTGAGACGGCGCCAGAGAAGCTGACTGGTCGAGATCACGGCTGCCAGATCCAGTACCTGTCTTGGATATCCCAGAAGAGGTTGGGAATGGCCCGGAGAAATTCTGACTAGATGACTCGCCTCGGGTCGTTTGTGATTGAGGTGCAACATACTCCACTTGAACCGTCCTCCGTTTCGTATCACGCTGAGGTTTGGGCTTCTCGGTTGGCTCATCGGTGCCTATTTTGCCCTGCTGGTGATTGAGGCCTCCTATGGTTGCTACACTGCTCTGGTAGCTCTTCGGGGGCTCTCTAACAGAAGCGCTGCGAGCGAGCGACGGGCCTTCCGGGGCATCTTCTAATGCCGTGCGTCAGCAGATGTCTAAGGATGGAGCAATCAAAGTTAAAGGGCACAATACTTACCCGCGGGAACCGTTGTTGTTGCAATATCAGAGATATTAGTTGTAGTGCTTGTGATGTGCGACACAATATGTGAGAATTCACTCAACCAGCTATGTCGTGCTACTTCAAAAAGATCCGCACGGTTCCGTGGGTCAGGAACAAGTATTCGTCTTAGTAGATCACGAGCATGGGGAGTGATGTATTCTGGAAACGTTAGAGGGGTCGTAACGATATACTTGTATAGAAGATTGATGTTATCCCCTTCCGGATTCGCGGGGTCGTCATCAAAGGGCAGGTACCCAGCCAACATAGCGTACTAGACCATCATATCAGCATCATATGCTCACATGGCATTAAGCAGCTTCATATACAAGGTCAAAGGGCTTACCAGGATAACACCACAACTCCAGACATCCACCTTGCGTCCGGTATATAAAGAATCACTCACAACCAGCTCAGGAGCTGCATAGCAAGGACTTCCGCAACTTGTTTGCATCAGATCACCTCGTCTCATCCCCTTTGGGTCAGTCTTGTCCAAGCGCATTCTCTTCACGAAATCCTTGTTTGTAAGGTTATATTCAATCTCTTCTCCGAGTTCATCATTCGGATTGAAGGTGTTGGCAAATCCGAAGTCGGTAATGATGATGTTTCTGTTCCTGTCTAGCAATAGATTCTCCAGCTTTAGATCACGATGAACGATCCCTTTCTTGTGCAGATAACCCACCCCAGATACAAGTTGGGCAAAGAGACGTCGAGCCGACTGATCTTTCAAGTAACGGTTTTTCAAGATATAGTCGAAGAGCTCCCCGCCAGAAGCATACTCCATGATGAGTCCGATATGCCGATCCGTTTCAACCATCTCATGCAAGCGAACAATGTTCGGATGGGAAAGATCCTGAAGGATAGATATTTCTCGATAGATCTTGGGAAGCCTGCCGGGATTGGATCCTAGAACTTCTCGGCGGATCAACTTTATGGCGACCTGGACACTCCCATCTTTCTTCCAACCGAGCTTGACCTTGCCAAATTCGCCCTCACCAATAGTTTGGCCGAGAACATACTGGCCGAAGGTGGTTTCTTTTCGCCGCTGTGGATGGTTTGCGGAATAGTCATGTCGGCTCCTCATTCCTCCTCGACCCCCGTCATCCACACCATCGCTACTAACCAAGCCAAGTCCGGTCACGGGGGTGAGTCCAACTGCAGGAGAAGGCTGGGCCTCTAGTTGACGCGCCTGTTCCCGTTCAAGGTCGATAGATGGATCTGTGATGACGACTTGATTTATAATTGTACTAGACTCCTTGATTAGGCTTCCATGACCCGACGCAGTCCCTAAGCCAACATCAGAACGACTTCGGTTCACGCTGGATAGCCGATCGTGAGCTTCATCTATGGCTGTGATGTGAGGGCCATGAGAAGACAAGGGACCTTTGCGCCGGGGTGTCTCGCCTACGATGTCGGACTCATCCATTGTCTCACGACCGTTTGCGCTCCGGCCCCTATTGTTTTGGTCCTGTGCATCTGTCTTATGCTTGGCATGGCGGGACCCGGTAACCTTCTCGGTGGATGAGCTTGAAGAAGTAGCACCAGAATGGTGACGATGATTGCGTTGATTTGACGAAGTCCTAGGTGGAATTGGCGGGGTACCTAGTGTTTCCGGGATATGGGAACGATTACGGGTATGATTCGATGAAGACGCAGAAATCGGGGACACCGGCGACTCAAGAGTGCGAGGTTGTATCGGATACTGGGCGGCGACACTCATTGCCAGCAGTTTGAAAACAAAGAGATATAAGGACTGCTTAGGTATTAGTCTTTGAGCCAGCTATGAACCAGTCGATGTCCGTGCCTCTGCTGTCACCGGGGGGATGGTGTCGCAAACTGGATAACAGCAGCAATCAATACCATTGTCGCAGCATCAGAGTAAGATAATTACCGAGACGCCGGGTAAAGGAAACGACGAGGTCAGGTAGCTAAGACTAGAGTCCCTGGGGTGGAGCACGAATATCCGTATTTATAACGTACCTTGACTAGGGGATGGTGTGGCGGCAGGTACGCTGGTTTAGTCAACGATGAGGTGTATCAGGTGCACCTAAAGTCAGTTGCCCGGTTGGTAGATGTGACCATATGCTTTGAAAATTGTGAGTTTAAAGCATACAAATCCCCTCTAGAGGGTGCAAGAATTATAATCAGCTCACTGCTACAGATGCGAAAGATGTTTGTACCAGACAGCGGATGCAGCAAGAGCTTCTGAATGACAGCTATTTTGTTTTAGATATGCGGGAATCTATCAAGTCAGCAAAGCGTTAAACAAGTGGTGGCTTTTTTGCTCTTTTTGGATTTTGAAAAGAGAAGTGGTGGTGGAGGGATCGCAGCCTGAACCGGATGATCAAAGACTCACAAATGAAGACCATAGGGGAATCAAGTGAGCAGATAGGAGTTGTAGCGGGAATCAAAGGCCACACCAGCGCACCAGGTCACAAACCAGCAGATAAACCTGACGCGTCGTGATAGCTAGAGTGTTTTGTGGAAACGAAGAGCTCAATCGTAGATGCCCGCACTATCGGTGTCTCTCTTGATCGACACCTGTCCCTACCACGTAGCCAGCGACGGGTCGAGGTAAACAGAGATGGGCCCAAACTATCCACCGTTCTCGCCCAATGCGACCGAACTGAGCGTTTCGTCCTGATCCAACGTGTCTTGACGCGATCGCAAACTGCCAGTCGACAAATCGCGTTCGATGGGGCAGTTAATGGGCGGACAAATTCACCAGCAGGATGATTGATGAGACTGAGCGAGAGCTAGGCTGACCGGCATGATCGACAGGAGCGACTAGGGAGGGGGCGAAATTGCACCCGAGTAAGGGATAGGAGGGGATTTTCCGCCTTTAGGGGACACACAATGACGGGCGGGAGCCGACGTGGTCGTGATCGCGAACAAAGGCCCCTAGGAACAAGAGCGGCGGATGAGGAGAGGAGAGGAGAGGAGAGGAGAGGAGGGAGGCAGAGGAAGAGGAAGGAAGGAGAGATAAGAAAGGAGTAAGGAGGTGAAGGAAGATGTGGAATATGATGAGGAGGAGGTTCGATAATTAGACGGGTGGAAGAAAAGGAAGGTCAGCCGCTGAAGATCGACTAACTCTGGGGAGTTTTGAGACGGAGATGGAGACGAGACGGGGCCGGTTTATGTGTTGGGGGTTCTCGAGGTATGAATAAGCGGGTCGAGGAATCGGTTTTCTATCCTTTGTAACGGGGTCCTGTACCTGGCTGGTTATTACTACTCCCGACTAGTAGGTATTAGGTAGCATGTTTGGTGGTGCAGGACTCGCAGGTTCTTTTTATTCTTTTTGGATGATTGATTGATTCATTCTTTTATATTATAAAATAGGGGGACGGTTTCCAATAATTATTAATAAGTTCGAGGCCTAACTTATACAAAGGATATTATGTTATGATTTTATGTAGAATATGTATGCACGGATGTATGATATGTCTACATAAGAGAGAGAGACCTTTATATCTCTCTATCTTTATATATGACCCTATAAAGGAATAGGATATAGATAGTATCATCATGATAGTAGACAACAAACGACATGTTAAATATTATTTCTACCTGTGGTAGTGACCATCCAAGGTAATAGATATCCAGGCATCATATTACCTATTATTATCATTAATGGTGGTGATGACCGTTCTTTCACTGCCCGTTCTCATACTCTTCTTTCTTCTAACTATCATATACAGACACCGAACTAATCATGTTGAGGATGCAGATGTCCAGGAGAAGGAGAAGAAGGAAAGGAGTTCATCCGCTGGGAGAGGGTAGAGCTGCAGGATTGATTATAGATTATGGTTAGTAAGTTACTTACTGATACAGGTTACTCCCATCTTCCCCGCCATGTATGATGATGATCGGATAGTCGAATCTCGTGAATCATCTAGACAAAAAATTTAAGAAACAAGGACGCGGATGCAGAGGAAGCAATCTAGTCGATCAGGAGTCCAGCCTTGCTGTTGATTGACCTGATGCGACCTAATAATCTGGTGAGGAAACCGACTGGCATGGGACAGAAAGTACTCGATCATCATCCATTCATTTGTCGCAGTCCAGAAGCCAGCTTGCAAAGCAGCTCTAGACATATGTAGCTAAGCTAATCGATCCCAAGGCATCGATCATATCATCTCTCTTCCTTTGATATGATAGAATATATCATATGATGATATTTATCGCTCTTTTAGTCTGGTCGGAATTTAACATGTACATGCGTTTCTATTCCTATAATAATATGTGGATGTCAATATCGACAACTTGATCACTGTGAAGGGGAAAAAAAAAAGAAATCTTTTTTTTTTTCTATCATCCAAACCTTCTTCCCCCATCCTCGTGCAGAGACTTCTCATGGAAGAACATGATATAATCGCCTAACGGTTCCTAAACGGTCAGTTCTATGAGATTTCCCTTATTAATATTAATATTAATATTAATTAATTAATCGATGACTTCTTGGATCGCGACAGCTTCTCCAGAAGCTTTATCGTCGCCTAAACTTGTCATAGCCAGGAAAACTCTCCCGGTTTCGTCAGTTCCCAGCTAGCGCGCGCTCTTCTGCGGCTTCTCTCCTGGCCGTGTTCCCTGGGCGTCGACTCGAGCCGCTTGTTGAAACAAGGAACGGTCACATCGCAAGTGATGAACCAGGGATGGACCGGTTGTGGTCCCGTACTTTCATCGGCGACTTTCTTTCCATTCACCTTTCCCTGAAGAACAGTTAAAAGTCTACACAACTACACAACTCTATCCGGGAAGTGGGGGATCCAGCCTCGGGGTATCTACGGAATAATGAACAGTTGATCAGGCATGACTGTAACCATTCATCTAGCTAGGTCCGGGAAGTCAAATACTCTTCTGTGAATCTTCATGTTGATAGAGATCTTCTACCCCTTCATCATGACCCCATGAATAACTAATGAAAAGGATATAATCAGGACCCCTGTAGGATTTGGTAGTAGTAGGTACTTGTCGGCTAACATAAAGCTCTCTAGCTGTTATGATATATGATAGTATATGATATTATAACAAGGAGGACTAAAGAAGGTGCAGACCGGAACAGCTGCATCTACCTATCAATGATAAAGTTCCTCGATACTCTCTACCTCAGGTCGAGCGGGGACATATACTCGCACTCTTCCTACCCGGATTCAAGACATCTTCAAACACAACTTCTGCAGGACATTCGACGAATTATTTATCCCCAAAGAAGCCATACTTTCACAGGTCCTGTGCCCGAGCTCTCGAGGAACAACCCCTGTTCCCTGTCCGTCCTCCTCCTCTTCCTCCTCACCACTCCTCCATCGTGTAACGGCCAAGTTTCAGCCCGGTTGCGGGTACATAATATGTATGATAGTCCTGCCCATTAAGTACATGCATCAACCATTTATGCGGACCGACCATGGAGTCCTTCTCCCATAGAATGTGTGCGTCAAAACAGATGTCAACATTAAATGTATAGTAGTTAGATGGAGGATCACGACAGTAGCTTCTCTGAAATTACGCAATGGCGTTTATTAAACGAATCATAGCTATAAGAGAAGACAAAAAGAAGTGGCATGTTAAAATCGAAATTCAAGGTTATTATTATTTTGGATCTAGAACTAGAAGCATGTAGTATCATATAGAGTATCTAATACGGACATATACTAGACAACTACCCATTTAGGAACTACTCCTTATCAATCCGTGACCGGGATGCAGGCGAACAGGAACCTTACCTGTACGGGTTATGATCCATACAAGGGTACGATCGATGCGCTGGCAAAATGCTTTCCCATCATCAAATTTTATAAGGTTGTGGACGATGAGCGGTATTATAGTTTCCCTTACTAAAGCGAGATACCGTCAGTACCTACCTTGATATATATACCGTTTAGCATGTAGGTATCATAGCTTCGATATATTATTGCCATTTAAAGTGTCAGATCCTGGACCTTTTATAGAGGGGGAGAGTCGCTAACAGTCCCTACATATCATAACCATTCATTCTCGGGAAATTACGAGCATTTCGGTTTTCCCTTGTGCATCACCTCTCCCCATCAGTGTAGTGATGCATCTTCTTATACTTACGATATGCCGGAAGTTTACAGCACGCGGTTCCGATTACTTGGTTTAAGTTGTGTGATCCCAAAGAAAGAAAAAAAGAAAACTTGCTTTAGACTTTAGAAGAAAATCGAACGAGATAGTCTCGGACTAGTTCTTGACCATATTTTTAATGGATTGATCACCGTGGTCCCAATTAGAATCTAAGACGTAAAATGCATGTGCTTTCTGTGGTTATTTCATAGAACGTCATATACATCAATCCGCTGAATCCCCTAAATTGAAGACATCACTTGTAAAACTTATACAGGGGAACTCCCCCTTTGCCCCAACGACCGTTACAGATTTCCATACACGAAAAAGAAGACAAGGAGAGATACAAGGTCTTTAATGTCTCCTACTGGGAATCGGTGCTCCTTTTAAAGAGTAAGTCCCTGCGGCCCCATAAGCCGGAGGCGGCGTAGCACTTGGTGACGGGCGACGCACTACGCGCTCGCCGTGACTGCTGTTATAGAATTCATAATTGTAATTGTGTTTGTCTGGTGGGCCGGTTACCACTTGGCCGTCGTCACCACCAACGACCACTTGTTGCCCGTCGCGCATGCGTCCAACAACCATGCCTTTAGCCACGGATTTCAGTATTGCTTTGCGGCTAACCCCCGCCACATCGATGTAGACCAAGCCAACGTTCTTGACTCCACCCGCAATGTAGGATGCAGCAGCGCCCGCCTCCCCTCCGTAGCGATGGCTAATCATTTGGCTGGCGGCTGCAGTTCCCGAGTTCAAAACGGTGCGCGCGCCATACTCGATGCCATCGATCAAAGTGGAGAACGCGATGAGGGACTTGTTTAAGACCCCAGGCTTGAAATCAATTTGATTTCCATCCTTGTCATATGACTGAGAATTTCTCGAAGAATCTTTATGCCTAGCTAAGGATGCTCCGAAGTTCTGCGCATATTTGCCCACTTGTCCAACAACCTTCGACGACAATCCTGTTGCAGTTTCTGAATACTGATTGATCTTTCGAATGCGCGCTTGTGCCGCAGGGGTAAAGGTCACGGGCTTGGGATTTGATTTCGTATTCCGAGTGAAACTATCGGCACCACTAGTCAAGGCATTGGCAAGGTATGTTGACCCAGTAACGATCAACCGCGATGCTCTAGTAGATGTCTGGACAACTGATGAATTCTTATATGCCGGGTGCCGTGCCATATATAGGTATTCTTCAGAGACATTGGCGACACTGATCTGGTTGCCATCGCCTTCGGTGGGAAGCCGGATTTCGACAGGGTCTAGGGGCATTAAGATTATTAGACCAGTTTGTAGAGTGGTGCGCGACGCGTAGAGAAACAGGGAAGGAAGGTACATACTCTTCGACCCGGATTTTACGCCCGGCGTCTCCACGACCTGGTAGTTATCTGACAACTCGCCGACGACACTACCATCTTGTTCATCCACAAGGACGATCTGTCCCTGGGGTTTCCTCTGTTCAGTGCTAGGAGACGAAATATAGCCTTCGCCAGGGGTATAGTCTGCCGGGTTATAGGCCGCGTGACTCTTAGGAGGAGCCCTCTCGAGAAAAGCTGTGCATTGTGCTAGGATGGTTTCGAATGTATCAACATCTTCTTGAGTTACCTTCCCTGGTCCTCTACCGATGCTCGGAAATTGTAGTCGAGTAAAGGCGCCCACGTCTGGGCCAAGATCCCAGCGTGGGATTAGGTAGCTATTCGGTGGTTGGTGGTAGATTTGAGTTGTCGCGGGAAGAGGTATGTCCAACTCCGGCGGCAGATGCAGATGTAGGTAGAAGTCCTCCTCGGACGCACCACCGTTGTCGGCTTGAGGAGGGCTATGAGACAGGGGCGTAGTCGGCACCATCAAGAGTGACAGCGTCTGAGGCCCAGACGGGGTGAGTTCTGACTCGGTGCCATTCTGCAAACAAAATGCACGAATGTTGTTAATGCTATAGAGAATTCGAGGATCGTTGACAGTTGACGACATGACTTGAATAATGAGCTTATAACAGGATGATGATCAGCTATATACGAACTTCACTTCAGTAAAGACTTGAAGTTGAATGCAGTGACAATAAAGCAATATAAAGGAGAACTAAAAACCAGCGGGCTGCTGCTCCGATTCATTATTCTACGGAGGATCTCGACAACATCTCACAGTAGGGTTGAGAGGAATGGTCATTAGGGACCAAGCCATGATATTTCCTCTCTTATTACGTATATAGATAGGTCTATCCAATACTACCATATTATATATAGACGATTTCTCGCTATATGAGATGACTAGTTAAGCGCCGCACGGACCCTCTCTGGCGTCACGCCGTGTTGCTGCGCCACAATCACCTGCACCCTAGACCGTCGATCAACATAATAGCCACAATAAAGGGCATCTGCCTATTACTCCGCCCCCCATATCAAATCGGTTTCAGGGACAGCCATTGTCTCAGTCTTCAGATCGCGCGGCTACCAGGGCGTGCAGGTTTATAAAAAAAATCGAAATTTCAGCGCGCACATGCTACTAGGTATAGAATACATATATATGCATGTGCGATCTTCAACTCTCAACTATACTCCATCTATCGACTCGTTGAATAGCGCAAACTGATCACCAAAACTTACTCTATAGTTGTTTTAAAAATGACTCAATCTGCTCTCTACTAGCGAAGACGAGGTCAAATTCATCAATCAAATGCCACCCTCGCGGTGCGTCATTTGGTGTATCGAAGCGAGCTGGGAGCACACCAATTAAAGGCTAATAAGCAGCCTTTACCGCCGTGAATTCAGGTTGTCCAGTTTGAAGACGCTTTACAAATACATATTCTTCATGAAGGAGGATGTGTAGTAGCTCAAACATGACCGCCTCCGGCGTTCTAGTTATTGGTGTACGAGCCTCTGATCGCAAAAATAGGGATGCTGAAAAGTGCATTCCTGAAGATCTTGGTAACTTACAAGCTAAATTCGCTGTTACTATAGGCTCCAAGGTTACTATGATATGCTGACTAAGAACGGTTGTCAGGATCCTGATCTATTTGTATATTAGTAGTACGCTGACTAAATGAGCCTTTTGGCGTGTAGTGCAGTGGTAAAGTGGGAAAATCTAAGGATCTGCCTTTTCCAAGGTTGATTGGATATCATTTACTATGGCATTATTTAAGAGAGGGAGGCTTCGTCTGGTACGTGCAATCGAGCATTATAATATCGCTGTGTCTTTACAAGCTCAATCGACTTCGGGTCCGTAAAGTATAGTCATCAGGCCTGATTGTCGTCGTCCATCTCAAACTCCTTAAAAAACCCCAGGCTATCAAGGAGATCGGGTTATGCTTCGGCTGGTGTGTGGTGCTTCATTGTCTCTCGTCGCAAACGAGCCCCCCCATTCTGGAGGTCCTCCAGTGTAAGTCTTTTTCAGGAGGCCCACCAGTTAAAGAATGCCTCAATTTCCCTGACAGCTTGAGGTTTTCTAGGGACTTTAAAATCGTCCAGGATAATCAGATCTAGCGTCTATACTTTATAGACCCGAGGTTGATCGAACTTGCAAACACACGCAGCAATGCTACAATCCTCGATTACCCGTACCAGGTGAGCAGGTACAGCCTCCCTCTCTTAAATAACGCCACAGTAAATTATATCCAATCAACTTTGAAAAGGGCATCCCCTTAGATTTTCTCCGGCAAAGTCAGCGGCCCGCTGCACTACAATATTTAAATAGCGCCATCGGCACGAATCCGTGATATCCAGTCTCCCTAATGTAAAGAACCCTCCTGAACCGCCTCCCTTCGCTCTTATAATCCACTTTGATAAGCACAGCGGGCTAGCTCTATTACAGAAGCGAAGGGATGGCGAAAGTTCTATATTCAAACTAACTATAGAGTGGAGCAATAGATCGGTTACATATTCGCTGTCAAACCTAGTTTTCTCTGATCCTGGCATATACAATAACTATCTATAAGAGTCAAGGCCATACTGTTGAAAGGAAATCGTAGGCACCAGACCTGATGTACGTTGCGCTCTTTCGATTCATGGCGTACTTCCTGAGAAGGGCCCCGACTCGGAAAGACCATGAATGGAGTGGAGCAGGATTAGAATATTGATGAGAAAGATTATTTGTGATGGCGACTCCAGCAAGTTCAATCACCTGCAAAAGCGTGAGTATTTAATATGTGCCAGTTTTAATTCAAGATTCAGGTGGGGTTTTAACAAAACAGCTGACCAACAACACCGAATTCGATATCCCCCTTTTATCTTTGAGCCTCCCCTTCCGATATCAGTTACATTTTTCCTACTACGGCAGTTTTATGTTGGAAAGTGCTAGCATATGATAGACGTGGAATGGTGAACTGTTGGAGAAGTATACAACTGGCTTGCCCATAGGCTCCGTTAGAAAGGGCAGGGGTTAGAAAGCTAAATATACTTTTCTAGCGTCATGCTAGTGTCTCCCGGTGGACTTAATTTGAAAATCCACCGCATGTTTATAGATAATAATCAGTTACAGCAGGCAATTGACAAAAAGTGGGTCTCGGCAGCAAATTTTAAAACCATGGAGTATAGACCCACTACAGCTAACAATTTGAAGGTGGCGGCTTTAGCGCCATTTTTATGACCTTCACGCTACCTTAAAGTTTCTTAGGGCTTTAATCCCCCGCTAGCGCAATTGGACTACGAGGTTCGGTCTCATTTAAAATATACTTTTGCCAGCTGGAGCTGTATGTGCTGTTCCTCTGGGCGGTGCCCTCTCAAAAACATTTATCATATGATACTATCGAAAAATTTCTTCTGTCGACCATTTTTAGTGATCTCGTTACCACTTCAATGTTGTCGATAGATGTTATTGTCATCTACTATTATCATATTATTAGTAGTAATGATTATTAATATTCCACACCAAAGCCCACAATAGCACATTTTCATCAGAAACTCCCGAGAGCACGTTGAGAAGAATCCGCGCGGCGTAGCTTATACGTGGTATACATAAATCTTCTAAGCCCGAAACGATTGTTCATGAAGAATTACCACACCCAAAAGTTGATTCAGCCTTCCCCCTGCGCACCTTACCTTAGTGTCGCCAGTCGTAGCTCTCGTGACTCATAAGCCACGGATTTTGGCCCGGGTGCCAAAATACGCGATAGCAGCCTGAAGGACTCTTGCATGGCCTTACATGGCCTTACATGGGAACTTTCGAAAAGCTGCTATTATAGCAATAGAGTGGCAGTGGCTTCGAAGACCCCTCGCCCAACAACCACATTCTGAGTTATAAGAAATTTGATCCTAAATCTTATACTTTATAAACCGACACGGCGAATAACGTGAACTTCTCATTATTCTTCCTATGTAGCCTTTCAGAAAACGTCCTATACGCAGAGTACTCTGCCTCTGCATCTACCCGGCGCTGTGGACTCTCTACATGCAATATGCTTCATGGACTGTACCTGAATGGCAACTTGGAAAAATTGGTTGACCTTGAACCGTAAGATCCAATTAAGAAACTAAATAGAATATTTACAGAAACAGAAGCATCTAGTCCACAGTTGACATGGTGGATTGTCAATAGCCTTCGTGGTAGTTGAGATGTTAGCTAAATAAATAGTAACAAAGTTCTATATTACAGCGAATCTTCTCGCAATCTATTATAGGCTTTTAACGACACTAAACTAGAGGCGGTTAGCGCACATCGGAGCGGAAATTTCTGCCAACTCCGCGGCATCACACCAAGGAGGTAGTTATACGGGTGATAGTGCCTTTATATCCTACTTAATTCAGTCTCCGCAATGCACATGAAACGCTAGATAGAGTCTAAAATCAAAGAGTCACAACAAGTACAAACAGTGATTAATCAATGTTAAATGATGCTGTTTTGGTTTGGCATTCTTATAACTACATGATTAAGAATTAGTACTTACCTGTGCCATCTTTGAGTTCCGGGAATCTAGCAAAGCGTCAATTATGTACTATGGTAGCGGAATCGTAAAACGTTGGCGGATTCAAAAATTTTTCTGATTAGTAATCAGGTAGTACTAGGAAAAAGAAAGAGAAACCAAGCCAAGGGCATGACTAGCGCTCTATGTTTCTGCATACATAACTGATCCAAGGAAACCCTTCACATGACTCGTCCAAATAAGCGAACAGCCCGTCTTAGACGCTTAGGCCTGGAATGCTCTCGGCGGAAAAAGGCAAGATTGGAGGAGCAAGATTCTGAGATCTCTTGTTCTGATACCGATTATAAGTCTGACGAGACTGATCTTGATTCTGATGAGGGCTTGGGGTTGAGTTTCGAAGCCGGGGAATCACAGGAGAATGATACACATCCACCCTCTACCGATTCCAAGGTGAGATTGAGCTGGGAACAGGGACCAGAGAAAGGATTGAGAGCTTCATCATACGGGTTTGTCTGTTATATGTCTCTTACATACAATTTGATAAATAAACATTGAATAACCACTATTATATAGATTCAGTTCAAGGTCAACCAGAGCGCGCCGGTGACGAAAAGAACGGGAGCTTGGCCGGGAGGGTTCGAAAACACTGAACATTATAGGCATGTTCAGAAGGCAAAAAGACTTTGAAAAATCTCTTTAAAGCCTGTAGAGCATTGTAATAAAGGAGGTTCTCTTCCAAGTCAAGCCGGATTAGAACGAGAAGCAACGCAAGAGACAAGACCCGTAGAGCCCTGTAAGGATGTAAAGACTGCGAGAGCTTGCCTTCCAAGTGCAACTCAAATAGTGAGGTCATCCCCTTCTCTTATTATCCTGTTGATACTGACACATATATTTTGAACTGTTGCGCTCAAAAACTTCCTTCATCGCAGCCAGATTTCATGTCCCAAAAGTGTGAGATTGAGGAACGTCTTCAAGGCACATCTGGCCGCCATGAAGTTCTCTTCCTTCCTAAATCCCACTGCAAGTTAAATCCCATTGAATATTTCTGGTGCCATTCGAAGCGCCATGCTCGCGAACTCTGCGACTAGACCATCGATGGCCTTAGAGAGAAATGTTCCCTTGGCACTATCACAAGTCTCTAATAGCACTATTCTAGCTTGCTTTAATAGTGGCCTGAGAAAAATGGAGCTATAGACAGAACATTGTATATGGTTCTAATGAGTGGAAGGAGCTAACATCTTACCAAAAGGTATATGTCCTGACCGGTGATCCAACTGATTTATGGGCATGATACCACGTGATCACGTGACATATTGGGTAGGGTCAAGAGGGGTGGGTTCCTCTCACCAAAATCACGTGCTACTTAATCAATAATAACTCAGGCCTGCTGACTTACCACAACGCCACAACGCCAAAAGGCCCAAAATGGATGACTTGGTAGGTCATCCAGTCAGATCCCTGACAGTAACCGTTTTTCTTCAAAATGTAGCTCTCAGAATCTTTATTTCATGGGTTGGGGTGGTGTTATTATTATTAGCATTATGCTAGTTTTCAGGGCAAGTTTTAAGATTCCGCCACTATAGTAAAATAAATAACGGTCCGGCTAGAATACAAGCTACAATCACATGATCTGGGTATGCTACATATGCGATGTCCTTTTACATTGGCACAGGGGAAGATGGCAGGAGCATTTATGTGGACCCTCAGCACGAGAGAGTGGAAAAGACGTTTGAAAGGACATATAGAATTTCCAGGCACAGCTGCCACTTGATTGATGCGGGGACCTACGTTGTCGGCTCACACCTACGTTATAGGTGACATCAAATCAGGCGCCAGTCGCTCCCATCGAAGCTATTTAAGGAGAAGAAGTAATAAGGAGAAGCAGAGTGTGAATAGGGGGGTGGGAGGGCGAAACAAGGCGTCTGCCATCGAGGAAGCTGGTGCTACCGATGCCAATAGCAATAGGAAGGGGTGCATAATTGTCTTTGGAGTCTGCATTGACATCCTGCCGACCTGCCAATAACCTGACCACTGCTTTATAGCCGCTTGTTGCTGCCCAGAATAGGGGTGTCCGGCCATCACTGCCTCTAGAGTCGGCGTTGACGTTTGCTGCTGCCCAACCTTTTCTGCTGTCCAAAATAATGACTTCCGGCTAAACTTATCCCTGGAGTTTACATTGACATCCGGCCGATCTGTCAATAGCCTGACCATTGCTCCATGGCCATTTTCTGCCGCCCAGGATAGAGGTGTCCGCCATCACTGTCTCCGGAGTCTGCATTGACGTCCTGGCGGTCTGCCAATGACCTGACCGCTGCTATGTAGCCTCTTTCTGCGCCCTGGATAATGGTGTTCGACCATTGTGGTCTTTGATGTCTGCATTGACATCCTGCCGATCCACCAATAATCTGATCACTGGTTTATAGCAGTTTGCCGCTGCCCACGATAGAGGTGTCCGGCGAAAGCTATCTCTAAAGTCTGCATTGATACCTCGTTGTTGTGTTAATAATTCGACCACTGCTTCATAACTAGAAAGATCGATTTTGACGATAGCCCCTGCGGAAATTCCTTACTGGCCTGTCGTTTGGTCAGCTGGCTATGGATAACGGATAATATTACGAACTGTATGACACACCAAGGAATGAAGTGGTTAGAAGTCTCCATAGATGTGAGGGAACTTCAAACAGACAAGGCCTTCAGAGAAATGTCGGAACAGGAACCGAGACAGTCTGCTGCCGCGAAGGATTGGAGAATAGAATGGGCAAACAAGAGAAGCCAATTGGGCGGTAATCAGCAATTCGACACTGTACCAAGGAAGGATAGTATTGTCAGCCGAGGAAGTCTGGCGGAGGCCCTTGTCGAGGTTTCATGCAAGCGAGTGTCTACCACGACTACATATCTAAACCAGAGAGATACTCAAAGACTGGCTGTAAAAAGGTACTATCGAAACAGGCTAAACAGCAATATTTGCCACCATCTTGGAGAAGCCTCTCTTGGACAAGGAGATTAATATTCTCAGAGAAATTGCCACCAAGGTTTCTGAAAGATTTTTACGGTTCCAGACCCTGCAGACGATAATAATAGACAGACATCTCAGCTAACCTTACGTGAATCATTATCAGCGCAATTGGGTTGAGTTGTTTAGGTATGAACGCTTTCAAGTTTGTGCTTCGACCAGAAACAGTATGTCATCGACTGCAGAGGCGGGGAATTCTTGAAAACCAACTTCCAGGATCGAACTCCGACAGGAGAGGTTGTTTTGTTATTTTTTTCAAAGCAATATTTCTTTCAATTGGCACTTTCCTTTTTTTTCTTTTTCTTTTTCTTTCTTTCTTGGAAGGGATCTCCCTATAGCCAATGAGCTAGATCGTTTCCATTATTTTTTCTGGTAGCTTCCTACAGAGGCTGGGAGCTTCCTACAACGCTGAGGATCTTTCTCAGATCCCCAAGCTATAAGAAGCCCTCTCTTCTCTACCTTCTTGTCTTTTCCTTCTTTCCTTCTGCAAGTTTGATCTCCTAGTACATAGCTGCCTATAGATAGAGATAGGAATTCATTCTTTCTCTTCTTAGATTGAGCGATCGTTACAATATATACCATTCAAGGCCATACATACCCTTAAGCTCACCTCATAATTTGAGGCAATTAGAAATTGTCTATAATTATAGTCTACGTCAATAAGATAACTAGTTAAAAAACCTACATCTATGTTATTCTAATATAGTGTTGAAGCGTAGCGGTTACCATAGCGTCCTGTACTAACAACCGCCGGGGGACCGGATGTGGGTGGAGCCAAACGACCGACCGAGGTCACTGGGACAACATTTGGCGCGACAATTCACTAAGACGCTGACAGTTCATCCGTCTGATGGCTTCGAGGAGACCATAAGAACGCCTGCAGGAACGTTCCCAGGTAAGATAAGAGTTCTACCTACAGAGGACGCTATACAGGCTGCCGATCCGCCATCTCCTTGTCGAGTGTAGGGATAGTAAATTAGATTATGGATGGTTAATGTAGCTGTCTTACCTGGAGATCCGAACAAGATTGTGCTCGGGCATAATTTGCCTAACTCTCCATTATGCATTCTCACTCCTTCCCTTAACTAACGCATTTGGTATGGATTCTTTGCAGCCTGCCTCAGTTCGGCGATACTTTAGCGTCGCTAGAGGGTGTCCTAGCGCTTCTGCATTCTCCCTACCAGCAAGTCTCCGTAATAGAGTGCGCTTAGAATGCACTCAACAGGAAGACGAAGTGGTCCATCACGAAATGCCTTACGAACAACAGATTGCTCTCCTAGAATATCCAAAGTGTATCAGTGTCGGCTAAAACTCGAAAGTGTAGAGTTCTATTACCTGCCGAGTCATCTGTGAGCATCCACTCGATCAACCACCGGTCACTACACCACTCTCAGATAACTCGCAGTGCAGCAGCAACGATATTACTGTCTTCTCCTGCCGTGAGAATATGACAAGCAATCCAACTACTATATTCACCATGCACTATAAGGGTGTAAAGGAGCCATTTGAGCTGATGCGTTGTGTGGGTGGAGTCCATCACCGTAAGGATACCCCGCTGCATAAGTCCTCGAATGCGTTCAGGCAGATCAAACACCAAACCATAGGACATTTGACCTGTGAGTGGTCGAAATATAAGCTAAAATTCAACAGATTTGGTGTGACCTTGCAACCCACCGTCATATTCTTGGGTGGCGGGTATTTTCCCGTTATAACTATTCCCAAGGAGCAACGCTTCAGCCTCAGCTTGTTGGCTTGTCCATAGGACCCGACCCCCGAGCAATCTTGCCGTCCGGATTACCCTTCTGTGCAAGGATACTAGTTTTAAAGTAATCCTGGACTGCGGATCTACAAAGTGCGTGACAACTCCACTAAATATTTTGGGTTTAGGGTTGGCTGAAGTATAGCTATACCACCCAGCCACACCTTTATTATTAATATAGACAAATGGGTATACATGACACATTCCATACTCATGTATATATTGATTGCTCTGAACTTTTCCTTCATCCATGGCCTTCGATGGCTTCTTGACGCAGCGAGGCTTGACATCATCACTATCTGATGATACCGTAAGTGGCAGATCCTGTCTACCTGGCTTTCATTGCTCGTCATCATTTCCAGTATCCAAGTCTGCCAATTGGGTAGTGCTGTACCATCTCTCTCTCCTACAGTTAAGAGCGCCGGTGCGGTAGCTTCTCGCTCCTTGCGACCGCGTTGGCGCGAAGCGTCTCGTTCCATTTCTTCGACTGCTTCGAGCCCTGTCATAGCTCTTCCCCTCTTTTTTATTGGAGGTTGGCCTTATCAGCTATTGGCTCCGGCAGTGTCAGATGCAATTGATTGCTGTTGTTAGCAAGCTTTGCTTCTTTGCTCCGAAAGAAGTCACTAGCCAAGGCATTTGCAAAGATTGTAGCTTCGGTAAAAATAGGCTCATTCATGAGGTTGAGAACCAAGCACGAATGGGAACGATGATATATCAAGAGCTGTGAATGAATGAACCAATTTGGCAAGCTGTGTAACGAGGGTTAGCTTACCCTTTATTGGAGTCCTCTCCATGAAGCTATTAGTACTCACTGTATAGTCTACATAGTATGGTACGATACAATTAATTACTGATGAGTCTACATTCGGTGATCGAAAGCAATCAGTGCCGTGTTATAGTTACATATACATAACTAGTAGCAAGGATCTCCCTCAGATCTCTAAGCTCTAAGAAGACTATTCTTCCCTTCTGCTTCCTTCTTCTCATCTTTCTTTCCTTAAGTCTCCAGGTTCGATCTTCTCATGTATTCTATTATTCTATATACTTCTGTCTAGAGTAGATAGATGAGTGGATCTTCCATTATGGATCTTTTTCCTCCTCTCTTTCTTCCTCTAGTTTGAGTGTTTGTCACCGCCAATTGCAGGATGAGCACTTCACCGCATGTATGACAAACTAACTTATGTGGCTGATGCTAGTCGCACCGCCTCACGGACTGTTCCAAGCCTGGTTGGGACTTCGCGGAAATAAAACGAGGGCGACGTGGGACTGACTTAAAATGGCGTCGCTCGATGCGGGATCATAGTCGGATCTTATATGCAATATGAGATGTGTACAGAGGTAACATTCTTCGTTCTCTTCTTTTGAGATGCACATCATCTGGTTCCTGTATTTTCAACGCAAACTTTTTCTACACATGTGATGTCCATAGATATTAACTGGGAGAAAGCTACGACTGGACCTGATGGTGAGGCGCTCGCAGAGCGTATCCGCGCTTTCGTCCATGACAGGTTCCAGCAAGTGGCTCTCCCTCGCTTCATCCGCTCTGTTCAGGTGCATTCATTTGGGTTTGGAAGCAAGCCGCCGGACCTGGAGATTAAGGATATCTGCGACCCGTTTACAGAGTTCTATGAAGAGGATGAAAATGATGACGCGTCGGATGCATCTGAGGAACTCCCCTTAGAGCAGCAGAGCCAGTGGCATGGGGCGGGCGGTCCGGATTTTGGTGAACATGGCTTCTCGGACGACCACCTAGACATCGACAGGCGTTCTTTGCGGCTTCGTCTCGATGGTGATCCACCCTTGTCCGATATGCGCTCTCCTATTGCCTTTGGGGACTATTTGAACTCCCATTTACTGCCTAGGGCTGGCACACCCAGGATTCCGGGTGGCACGTCGAATCTCGGGTATCATCTTATGTCTCTAGGCGGGCTTTCAGGAACGCAAACCCCCCTCGTTGCGGTAGCAGGTGGCTCGACATTCACGAACGACTGGCCCGAGTCGGTCACAGACCATCGTTTTGGGACATTAAAAATCGGGGAGGATGGGGACGAAACTGCTCGCTTAAAAAAACATTCAGAAGCCGAGGTGGACAACAGTTCGTCATCCCGTCCTTCTACAGCAAATACACAACCATCACACCCTTCTCTCGGCCCGGGTGGCAGTTCTGTGAACCTTGTAACCGGCGACCTCACAGCTGGGTTCAGCGACCCCAGTACTCCACGTCAGGACGGGGAGCACAGTCACCTGAATATGCCTAATATTGGCATTCCTGCTCCATCACCTCGTCGCATGCGTGAGCGCAGATCCGAAGATTTTCAGGTCATCTGCCGGGTCAAGTATGCGGGGGACGTGAAGTTATCTCTCACCGCAGAAATCCTACTCGATTATCCGATGCCCAGCTTTGTGGGCTTACCGTTGAAGCTCAATATCACAGGCCTCACGTTTGATGGCGTCGCTGTTCTCGCGTATATCCGTAGGCGAGTCCATTTCTCTTTTCTCTCGCCGGAGAACGCGGATACCCTGGTCGGAGCGGATAATCGTTCACAAGAAGGAGATTTTGCGCTTCCTAACTCTGGAGCTGGGAAAGCATCGGCCTCCCGAACACCAATCGGAAGCCTGCTGCAACACATTCAAGTTGAGAGCGAGATCGGCCGCAAAGAGAATGGGAAGCAGGCTCTGAAGAATGTCGGCAAGGTGGAGCGGTTTGTTCTCGATCGGGTACGGCAAATATTCGAGGAGGAACTTGTCTTTCCCAGCTTTTGGACCTTCCTGATCTGAACATGTCTAAGAATTTTTGATAATAGTGACTCTTTAGAGTCCAGATCTCTCCCCATGTACCGTAGGTCCCAAAATACTACATTACCGAGTTGACGACTGTTACGCCAATTGTATTATATGATCAAGAACGATCGCGCAAGTATGAAGCGAGAAAAATAGGCGAAAGTGGAAATCAAGGATCCCATTAGATTGCAATCAACAACAGGCCTATGTCGAAGATGACAATGATACATGAAAGTACTTCTCTTAGTGAATTGTATACACACGATTGAGAGAAATTGGTTCTCTGGGATCTCAGCCCGCCTTGGAAAACTGAACACCCACGCCAATTGTAAAGTTGGAAAGGATCACGTGTCGATGGGCAAGTGATTCCCTCTTCCACATCTCTCGCATGAATCCCAGAACAATAAAGGCGCGTGAGGAAAAAGAGTAGCATCCCAGGAGCAAGTTCAGCGGTCTTTCTTGTTCGAGCCGTCCTCCGTACCCATTTGATCACTAAGTGCGTGATATTCGCGCGTTAGTCCTGCAGCCTGCTCCTTGAGCGCAGCAAGGTCTCGCTCCCTATCCTCTGCCCTCTTCCTGAATTCATCATTCCGCTTCTTCAAGGTCTCGATTTCTCGCTTCAGGCTAGTGGCCTCATCGAGACTCCCAGCCTGTTCCTGTTTGTCTTTTGAGAGATGTCTAACCCTATCCTCGAGACGGAGTATGTCCAAGATCATGATGTAAGTACGATTGAGGATCAAGGACAGAAAAAGCGTGAATCCGCAGAGGTACATGTTGCGTTGGGAGTAAAATTTGCGAGCCTGAGCCTCTGCACGGTCACCCAAGGCAGCAGCTCGACTGCATGGGGATATCTTGTTAGCATGCTATAGCTAAGACTTTGGAGGAAATATGCTAAAGACCACAGAGAGAATGGAAACGTATACAGACCTGCTGCCACCCTCCATTGTAAAAGCCGCCACCTCGAGCTGGACACGGTAAACGCGATTGACGCTGTCGATGAAAAGAATAAGAATGAAAATGAATGTGATCTGAACCGAGAAATCAATGTCAGTCCCTGCTTTTTCCAAAGCCTCATGTCGAAGGAGACATTAAGGGAAAAAGAAGAATCTGCCTTCAATCCATATTGTAGCTTCGCGATGAGAGGGCTTTCGGAAATGAAAGTGAAGAGTTTCCGTCGGAGAGGGAATGGAAGCGGCACGATGAGACCTAGGAAGACCAGGATCTCAAGGACAAGAAGAAGAAAAACCTAAGAACGCGACAATCCCAGCATTAGTATACTCAGTCATCCACAGCGGTAGGTTTTAATATGTCGAAAAACCCATCACAAGAGAGGATTAGCGTCTACCATGACAATGACATTATCTATGTACTTACCAGGCTGTAATAGAGGGTCATCCTGGTGTTAAGGAAAAGAAATCGCGGAGCTTTCGTTTGTATGAGAAATCAGATGAGTGCTTCCGGCCGATTTTCTGATCGGAGCCTAGAAGTTCTGATGCCACGAATTAGCTGCTATGCAACAGTAATGCACATCATGGCCAGGTATAACAAACACATTTAAAAGGTGTTGGATATACAAATTATGAAAGCCGCTTTGTTTTTTTCCTTTGCAGAACCAACAGGGCAGCTGGCTCTCAGTACATTAGATTAGGTAAACAAGGTGATCTTTGAAGGGCACATAAAAACATGGAGAGAAGAAAAAGAACAAGATCCGGAGTTGGAAAATTATTGTTATTCTATTATTCCTGGGCGAGGAACAGATCAGGTCAGGTGGTCAGACGTCACTCATCATAGACAGGATTGGAGGTACATGTACAGTACATCCAATGTATCTTTGTACCTTTTTTTTTACCATATAATAAAGGGCATTAGCATTAACATTAGTAATAACCAGTTAACGGGACTTGGCTAATAATCAACCTACATACATTAACTATTGATACTTACTATCTATCATATGTCCGCACTTCGACTATAGGTATAGCTCAGCAACATCTCTCGTGATTGTCAACTTACGGTGAGTGAAGGCCTGCTGGGATTACGGCATCATAGAATGCTAGGTTAGCACCATATCTTTTATAAGAAGGACTGGACAGCTTCGGGCACAAAACGGAAGCGAGAAACAAGTAGGTTCTTGACACACCCCAGTTAGTGGGAGCTGGACAGCTGCTGATGGGCAGTACCGACTATTAAATTCAATCATGTTGTTAGAGCTCTGAGGCTCCAACACATATCGAATTTGGATACCGAATACCCCAAAAACGCTCTCATTATATCGGGGAGGACTTTAAAAGCGGTCTTAGAATGGGATATCATACATAACATTGTGTTATGTGTACACGCAAGACATCTTTTGCATCTCTACAGGAACCGTAATAGTCTACCTCTATGATACCTATAGGAAGTAGAATAAAGAGACATTGACATCATGCTTATCACGATTCATCCTTCAGTCTCCGCTTCATAAGCATTGGATTTATGTTTCGGCTCAAATTTAAAGTCCTTGTGAGCGGGGCCAAGAAACATCTCCCTGAGAAATCAAGGGTGTTAGGAAGAGGTATTCGTCAAGGGGCCACCAAAGAAATACTTACGTGATTTTTAGCCAATCCTTGTAATTATCACTAGCCAGAAGATTTTCGAGGTCATTGCGGCCTCTCCAGGCGGGTGGGCGGTCTTGGATGCTTGGAGGAAGATACTCCAGGAGTCCCACGGGAATGTAGCGATAAGTAAAGCTCAACCACTCGAGCAAAAACCGCCTGGTGGTGCCAACGCCGTGTTCGTCTGAGCCCCAAGCTTCAAGGCCATAACGAGCGAACTTGTCCACAAGCGATAACCTTTCGCTTGCCGACTTGTCAAGGTACTGCCCTGCTTGAATTTCTTCGAAGATCCAAGGTTTAATAAGCGCTCCCCGCGCCACCATGACCGAGTCCACATGAGCCCCTTGGAGGTGGCTATTATAGTCCTCGAAGGAATAGCAGTCACCGTTTCCTAGGAAGTAGGTTTTGTTACCAGACGGCTGGAATCTCTCATCTGGCTCGCGGATGGTGTCCGTGACGGCGTCTGCCTCTTCATTGAGCTTTTTAATCAAGGTAGCACATTCGGCAATGTATGCCCAGTCTGCTTTCTTAGTATACCGCTGTTGCCTGCTTCGCCCATGGAGGGTAATAGCGGCAATGCCTGGGGGCCCAACACCAAGCATGTTCGCCTCATGACCTCCCAGGGTGAGTCGTTCTGTCAATTTTAGGGCTGTCGGGTTATTGTCTTTGGTTCCCATTCGGATCTTAACACTGATGGGCGTCTCGCCGGAAACGGCGTTCATGCCACGTACAATCTTTTCCAATTTTGAGGGGTGATCTAGGAGGCCAGACCCGGCTCCCTCACGGTAAACTAGGTCAATAGGGCAGCCGCAATTAAGATCAACAACACGGAGATGAGGACACAGAGTTGTCAACACTTCCGTGGCTTTCAGTGCTTGCCATGGCCTGTTCGCCGCGATCTGTGCCCCAAACTTCAAGTCCCGAGGGCTATCATAGCCCTTCACTACATGTGCTCTGGGAGAGATGGTTGGTGGCAGTGTTTCCAGCTTATGGGCTTTCATCAGTGCCCACTCTGACCTTGAACCTTGAATCAGCTGCAGACTCATTGCCATTTCAGAGTACGTGAATTGTGCACCGAGATCTACACACAATCTTCGGAAAGGCAAATTCCCTTGCGTAGTCAACGGTGCAAGAACAGGGGTCTCCGGGCCAAAATACAATCGTCTCTTTTCTGATGGAAGGAGTGGAGGCTCAGTATACTGCGCTTTGTTTTCTTCCATATGTTCATTGGCGGCTGTAACCCGCCCCTTATCAATTCTGGTGTCAAGATTTGATTCCTCTATGTAGCGACCATGGATGTTCCTCTCCAGCTCCCTGGAGGTTGTATCTAGCCAAGCTGTGAACGCGTCAGCCTTCGGTGTCTCGGTCTTTCGTCTCATAAGAGCAGCCCTTTCTGCTCCCGGTATCACATTGACAACTCCCTCTTCATTTGTATCTTTTGCCAATGACCTAGACTTCTGCTTGCGCTCCTCATCTTCCAAAAGTACCAACTCGCTTTTGCCGTCCGATGTCATCTGTTCAGCCATGTGGGACCCCACAAATCGGCACTTCCAGCCCGATGAGCATTTCCCCTTAGCTTCCCACACAGGGCAGAGGCCGTTGAACGTCTTTAAATCTTCACGTTTGCATTCCTGTAAGTACTTTCGAAGATTATGTTCAAACTTGCATCTGTCACCAAATGTACACTCCACAGGAGAGAATTCTGAGTGGAACATTCTTGTAGGGCAGAGACCTCTTTCATCCTCTGACTTCCCAAATTTGCGACTCTTGTTTTGTCCACTCTGCTTCTCTTTCTTCCCTTTTTTTTTATCGGTTTCACGTTCTTGATGAGGAGCCGCCTCAGCGGCATCGTCATCTTGCTTGGTTTGCGCAGCTACGACTTGCTTTCCTCGAGGAAAAACCAGGTACCTAATGATGATTCCATGAGCGTCAAGGAGCCGAAGATGAGCTTCTTTCTCACTCTGGATAATGCATTGCATACTCAGCTTTAATGGGCGCTGTTCCTGCCGGCCTCTCAATTTCTTTAATTGTTGAAGGGTCGTTGTCCAATTTCACCCTCTTCGCGGGAGACTCTTCTAGTTCGTTGGCGGTATTAAGAATATGAAGTTTAGATATTGTATCAACGCTTTCAATAACGTTATCCCCATTCGACCCGTTCAAATCGGCCATAGGGGTAGTAAGGTCCATAGTTCTAATCGCAAAATGACAGCCAATGATTTATATCACAGCCCTTTGTGACCAAAATATCATACTATATATGGAGTATACTCCATTTTTTAGCTCTCTGAAATTGTCTCCACTCACCGCTTACCCAACCCAACCCCCTCCCGAAATTTCTATTCTATGTACCGATAGAAAATAGTATTTATTATCATATCAACAAAGCCATCTGCTGCCTTAGGCTCCAACGTACAGCAAAGTCACGACAACGATTAGGCAACGAAGCGGCGATGATAGATTAAGGTGAGTACACAGAATAATAAATTTCAGATGTCAAAGTCAGTTACATATACGATATGAAGTACTACCAAACATGACTAGGGTTATATGTCATCACCAATTAGATAAACTAGTAGTTAGGTATGTTCATCGCAATCATAGATATTAGTACCATACATCTTTTGATGTGCTTAAACATTTTGATTCACGATAGGAAGGCGAGGCCTTAACATTGACAACCGGCTGGTCCCAAGATGGAATGGCATAACTGTCATGAGTGTTTATTCTGTCTGAATGGTTTGATCAAACGTTGACCCGAATGCGCTTTATATTGGCTTTTATTCCATTGCAAGAAATTAAAGCCTCATCATTCCCGTTTACGTAAACCACCGCTTGCACTCCAACTGTACGTAGCTCTCATGCGTCAGGCTTTATAACCGTGCTTTTTCTTCAGATCCTCGACCAACGTGGCGTAATCTTCCTGCGCTTGTTCCGGGGTCGTGCCTTGGTCGACGGCCTCCTGCCAAGCGGCTCTCTTAGCTTTGGCCTGTTCAGATAGGCCATCAGCACGATAAGAATGAATTCCATCAGTACTAATGTGTGTTAATATATCATACCTTTAGATCGAATATGCCCGGGGTGGGAGAGCTCTCAATATCCACCCCCTTACCGACTTTGAATAGTGCTATATAAAGCAGTTTAGTTATCGTTTCATTCTAGCCTTTGTTATACACGCACAAGCAGAGTACTAATGTACTCACCATAAAGCTGCAAAAGTGCGTCGTTGTCTGGCTTCCGCGTTAACTTCTCGGAGTCGGCGATGGCAGTTTTGAAGGCATCACTTTCAGTTATAGGCATGATGAGCTTTCTATATATCGTATAGCAACGTGATTTGCTAACTAGCTCGAAGGACTTAGGGCTGGGATTTATCTTCGTTGAGATAATGTACGTTCGAGGGAGAGATAACTGGCGGGGGTTGGCCACAAAGCTACGTACATACCTATGGCATCATCCATCATAAATCAAGTACAGTACTATAATATGTATTCCCAATTCAGTCGTACTAACCTGAAAAAGGACACGTCACGAGTACCAGGAATGTGGTAGAGATGGGACTAAAGAATTAAGCCGAAAGGTTGACCACCCTTTCTTGGGCGGTGAGGAGTGGAAATGTACCAGAGTTGCTTCTTGCCAGAAGGTTGTGGACAGAGTCAACACCATTATTTGGGCCGTAATGAATGGGCATCATGAGGTAATAAGCCTGCTTCTTGAGAAGCCTGCAGACTGGCCTGACCGCGCTGTTATGGGCCGTAAAAAATGATGACAAGGAAATAATGAAGCCGCTTCTTGAGTCTGGTGCTCTACCGACTTAGAGAATGAAGTGCGGCGAGTAATAATACACTTAATGGGATCTATAATAAGTACTCTATTTTGAAACCAATGACTGATAATAACACCCTTTATCATTACAGAAGTAAGTGAATAAGATAGTATCTGGCGATAGGAATATAATATCTAAGCTGATGGCTGATATTGATACCTGTTACTATTACGGGAAGTAAGTAAATCTGATAGCATTTGCGATATATTTATATTAGGCTGATTGTTGATATTAGTATCCACTATGGCAACCGGTAAGTGAGTTCAACTTGAATAGGACTTGTTATCATACATATTCTATACCAGGCAGATGGCTGATACCAGTATCCTTCACTGTTACAGGAAGTAAATAAATCCGATAACCCCTGAATTTGAATATAGAATCGAGCCACAAGCTAAAGTGTAGGCCGTTCTCGCGAGACAAACTGTGTGCTCCCAAAAGGGGTGTAACAATGTACGAATATCTTCAAGTCTTTGTCAATGCGCTGGAGGGGTGAGGTCGCCTATGACAGAGCAAGAGAACTCCAGCCAACATTTTACCTCTATTACGTGATAAAAGTTCGACCAATTACAACTCGAATCGAACTCTTGCAAAGTTCGTACGAATTGAACCGTTCCAAAGTTCGACTCGATTCGATTCGATTAGGAGCCCTATGAATCCGATGAGATCTTAATGATCTATACTAGATCATGCTAACACCCTTTACTATTGCAGACAGCAAATCAAATTGATAGGACTTAAGATGAATATCTCTTAGCTTGATGGCTGATGCTGGCCTCTTTCAACTATTCTAGAGGGTGAGTTACATATATTGTTTGGGTCCCAGAACTCTTTATTCGGTTATCATATAGACTCCTCTATCAAAGGCTGCAGAAATCGGTAATGAAGCTTGAAGTGCAGAGTTTACCAACAGTTTTGTTACTTTTGTATGATATTCCGGGGAACAAGGTAGAGTATATATGTACGTATATTACACGTAATATTTCAAATCAGCCGTCAGACTTAGATCCCTTAGCTAAATGCCTTGCTCTTAAATTAAATTACTATCAAGTCACGTCGCACCAAGTCTCAAAGTCATCTCATCGAACTCAAACCACAAACTCTGGGAGATGCAGTTGATTATTTAAGGCTAGTAGCCTTGGAAGGTTCGATAACATGTCGCTTTGCTTTGCCAAAATCAACTACCTGGGATTCTCTCTAACTTTTAGTTTCTATGGCCACTGGTCCGGATCGATGAATCCAACTTGAAATTCTCGCGATCAAGCATACATTGTATGGTACTCAGTCATGGCATATATGATAATGCGATCGCTCATGACCGATAGCTATTGGCCCCAACTGAAAGATATTTATAAGAGTGTCCTAATACTATGAACATTGTTTGAACTATTATCATACAAGAATCTCCAGCGCCGCTTCGTCGCGCTGTGAGTGTAAGGTTATAAGAATATGGATTTTTAAAGAGACATAAATAATAAGGTAATTGAATTACGGAAAAGGTAAAAGGGTCCTGTCCAGGATAATGGTGTCAACCCACCCTGAAGTTGACCTCGGCGCCATTCACCATAAGGAAATTTGCAATCGCCTCTCGTCCTTTTTCAATGGCTAGATTAGCAAAGTTCCACTAGAAGTATTCACCGCCCAACGGGACACGCTGCTCAACGGATGTAATAATGATTATTATTTAAAGGAATTCATAGTGTAGATAGTAAATATAAATTAATTACAGGATTAGCACCCGAA
>JAHQZX020005554.1:0-20199 GCA_019804575.2 Pseudotulostoma volvatum
TCCCCATAGCCAATGAGCTAGATCGTTTCCATTATTTTTTCTGGTTTCTTCCTACAGAGGCGGAGTTATCCACGAAGATAGACACTGTCTTATAGAGAACTACCTGTAAGGGACTTCCCTTGATTATTTAATATTTTCCTTCCTTGTGGGAGCTTCCTACAACGCTGAGGATCTTTCTCAGATCCCCAAGCTACTCCTTTTCTGCTTTCTTGTCTCTTTCCTCTTTCCTTTTCCAAGCTTAATTTTTCGTACATAGCTGCCTAGGTTCAGAGATAGCAATCCACTCTTCCTCTTCTTAGATTGAGCAACCGTCACATCGAGAAAGCTCCTCCGATCGCGGAAGCATTATATCCGGGATATAGTTTTCTTTTTCTTTTCGATAACGCTACCAGCCATTCCATCTATTCAGAAGATGCGCTCCGGGCGAACAAAATGAACAAAGGCGATGGTGGACAACAGCCTTTCCTTCGCAATGGCTGGTTCTTCGATGGAAATACTATTATTCGCATCCAAGAGATGTCATATATCCACGAAGACCTTTCAGGGAACCAGATACGGGTACAAAAGGGTATTGAATAGGTTTTGCGGGAGAGAAATATCTGGCCCACAACAGGGCTTAATCTAGAGTGCCCGAAACCTAGATGTCGCCGCTGCCAGGAGATAGCCACCTGCAATATCTGTATTAAGCGAGTTGTATGTGATTCTTGCAGGGAGGCAAAGGTCCACAGCAGCACATGCTCGTCCAAGAGAGCATGTGACTCCTGTGTTGAACGAAAGAGCCGATGCAAGTGTGTACCAAAAAGATATTGCTCTACTTGCACCATCAACTTGAAGCAATGGGGGAAATGTGAGGAGTGCAAGCAGCTGCCTCCTAAATGCACTTCAGAAGGTTAGCCATTTTATCAATTTAACCAGTGGACCTCAAAGTTAACAAACCGACTTTCTCAGAGTGCTGCGCTCGTCGAGTGCTATCCAGGCAACCAGACTTTCATCACAGAAATGCGAACTGGCAGAGAGGCTAGAGGGAACGGACCCACTGCGAGTTGAACCATATGAGCGCTTCTGGTGTCATAGTAAGCAGTATGCACGGCAGCACTGTGACTACACTTTTGATGGCTTGCAGAGGGGAGTTCCATCAGCGCTTGCCTACGTTAAGAGTTCCACGATCTTGGGGAATTATGATTCTTGCTTAAGATCAATGGAGCTATATCGCCAAGGGGTAGCATATGGCACGGGGGAATGGAGGAAGTTGAAGTCGCACCAAAAGGTTTATGTCGTATCAGAGCTAACCCTAATTTGTATAATACGCCCTTTCCTAATTAGGCATAGCCGCCGATATATATTGATTATGTAATCGTGTAACATTGCCTCAAAAGTTGCCTATTTTCAAACGTTAATTTACCCCACTGGAAAGCCAATATCTCAAAAAAGGGGTATTTTAATTTGTTAAGTGGCCACGAAATATTATTTTAAAACATCCAAAAGTATCATATCATGTGTTGTGGTGAGTGGAATAAGACGTTGAAAGAGGCGGGTTTTTGGGTTCGGATGTGGGCGGGGTTAGGATCTAAAAAAAAAGTTGCCGCGGCCCCGGAACCAATCCCTTTGTAACTTTTACCAGTCCCGAATCAGAGCCTTGAAAGTCGACCAATTAGCCCTCCTTAATGAATCAAGCACTGATCGGCGTATTAGTTTCTGGAGGACAGCATGGTCGCCTTGCAGGCTCTTAGCCGTGGCAATTGATGGCGCCAGCTATACTATTAATGACGTCCTCTCCTATGATCTCTACCAAGGATCAACGGACTTGAGGCCTTTGAGTCTTTCTCGGAATTTTGACTGCTTCCGAAATGCAATCCAATCGAGGAATTATTTCGGAGTTAAAGATTTATATCAAGTTTATGTAAAGGTGACACAACAGGAGCCATAAGGTATTTGCTATATATCTTACTTTCTGTGTTGATCAGGTTGGAAGTAGGACAGATTCTATAAGAATATTTGTTTCAATTTGTTACAAAAAAAAAAGCTTGTAGGACCATTAAGTTATAGAGGGACTATCCTTCCCTACATGGCAAACCCTGAACAATAGACACACACAGCGACATGTCGCTTGTTCCGTGCATGAAACTGGAACATAGGTCTCTTTCAATTTCTGTGTTGTTTCCTCCGGTCAGGCGTACCCTGCTTCTTATCCTTGTCAGTGGTACTGCCTAGGCTAGTGCTAGCAACACCAGTCGGGCCGACACCATGCTCTTCCAAATACGAATCAGTAGGGACCGAAGAAGATCTCATCAGCGGGGCTTTCGATGGGATAGTGAAGAGGCTGAGGCGTAAAAGTAGGGTAGTAGTTCCGAGTCTGGTTTTTGGTAGGTATTGCCGAAGTCTTTTAGGTATGAGATAGACGCTTATTTGGCCTCACTCGCTCTGGGCTTAGAACCATGCATTTGGAAGGCCTAGGCTTCATTTCTATGCTTTCTCAACGAACTCTACGTATTGCCCGTGGTTACCTAATTGTCAGAATAATAAGATCCTGAAGGCAAAAAGAGAATAAAAAGTAAATAGATAACGTGACGAACACTCAAGCTCGAGGAAGAAAGAGAGGGGAAAAGACCTATAGCGAAAGATCTACTCGTCTATCTACTCTGGGCAGTATATACACGAGAAGATCAAATCTGGAGATGGAAAGAAAGAAGGGAAGACCTTATCAAAGAGAGAAAGAGAAGAAGGGACTGAAGAAAATAGCGAAAACAATTTAGCCCATCCGTTAACACCTCGTAGAAAAAGTTCCTAAAAACGAAAATAATGACAACTTAACTAACTCGGTACTAAAAAACAGGAGTTCTCAGCGATAGCGGCCTCCTATGGCACTAGGATCTAAACATCCCAAGTTCTATGTTTCTATATCGATTTCGAAAATAGTCAGTAGAAAGAGTGCAGCCCCTGCTACGCTGTAGTTAGTTGTTGAGATATGCTGGCTACAGCTAAGCTGAGAAACCAAGGCGTTTTTTTGAAACAGTGAGGTCCGACCTCATTCTTGACACTGCTTACATTCACTTTCACCTAACATTGTGTTTCTTCGGATTTGGATTTCCAACAGCATGTTATCGCTTTTTTGGAAACCATCATTGTTAACTATATCAATAGAGTCCCTAGTAGCAAGGACCTGCTGTTTACAGGAACCCCCTTGCTCTTCTCCACTTTATCCGATGAGAATTCGGTCATGAGCTACTTATTGATGGCCGTAGCGTGGAGAATCAGAGTCCAAATCCTATTCTTCAAAACCAAGAAGCTGGTTTGTCATTTTCAAATACCACAGGATTTAATCCACAGCTCCTTTGTCGATTCGGATGGAGTGGTACATCTGAAGTGCAATGATGGCTGGATCACCTTCAACATAGTCCTTGCTAGCTGTTTACGATTGAATCATGATTCACCTGGATTCCAACAAGTACCAAGGCCCAAGCATTCATCCACTATGTGACAAAGCACGCCACCAAGGCAGATATTTCACCCAAGCGGATTCTGCTGGTGGGTGAATCCATGATTGCATCAAATACGGAAAAACTTGATAAGTTACAAATCATGCCATAATAAGTCTGTCAGCTTTAGACCTTGCTTTTAAAAAGGACCAAGAGTCTTTATAGCAGTCTGCTATAAAAGACCCATAGTCCACTGTATAGTTTGAGACAAGGGCAGATAGAAAATGCTAAAAAGAATTTCCTTTGACAGTATGATGCATTAAAGACCATTTAGCAAAGGCCTGTAAGGAAACTTCGATAGGTCGGTCATCTGGATAGCCCAGGATGCGAAAGGCGGTGAAGCCTCCCATACGCGGTGTCATTATTCGCTGATTCAAAACGAATCCGATGAGCATTAGAATCACGACCACGGTTGTAGGCAGAATCGGTATCCGCAATGTCCAGAGAAGAATCGGCAATATCTATAACAGCCGGCCTATCATCATTGATAGACGGCGGCCGACGCACCAATAACAATATCTGTAGTAGTTGCAGATCACTGTTCACATGTTCATTGTTGAGGTTTGTATACAGCGATCCGAATGGAAACACAGCATCGGAATCGGCTATTCATAGTCCAAGGCGGCTTGTAAGTCATTCTCGAAATTTTCTCCCCCAAGATTGGCTGTATAACCTTCCCATTCACTGTGGCCACGATCTGATCTGGAACAAACTCCCCAGCCCGTGTCGCTAGTAGCAGATTGTTGATGGTCAGATCCTGGTAATGTTGATTATGAGAAACCGCCCATTGAAGCGCACAATAAGAAGAAATAGATGAAGATCATCAGCAACATGCTGACATATGATTTTATCCCTACAAAGAAAACAGCGTCCATCATCTGAAGGATCCCGTTAATACCCCTGAACTCATGGATGCTGTCGTCTCCGCTGAGATTCAGCACAAAAATGCAGCCACAGTCATCCAAAATACCGCCGCCGGACTGATCGGTTTCGATTCAACTTTACCCACCCCACTAAGGAACAAATATCTGTAGGTAATGATGGGTCGTGCCTTACAACCTCTACCTATGTTGGAAGTGCCGGGCCCACATCAATGTCGAGGCATGCCAAGGGCTTCGATCGATCAAGTACATCCATAAATACATGCACAAAGGCCCGGACCGAGCTACCGTAGAATTCGATGTAGGCCATGACGAGATACAACAATACATTAGCGGTCGATACATCGGACTCCTCGAGAATGGGGTCCACGAGGATTATCCTCCGGTGAAATCTTTAATGGTTCACCTCCCTAGCCAGCATAAGGTGACTTTTCATGACGACGGTACAGCCGAGTACGCTGGCGAGAGGATCCAAAATCGAGAGACTGAATCGATGGCTTAAAGGTCTTCAAAATGCTGATTGACGGAGACTACGCGTAAGTAGACTTGCTGCCGCGCCGGTATGCTAGGAAGTCCGGAGGAAGGGCCAGCTTATGCCAAAGAATGCACGAAGTGGCGAAATCCTCGCCTAATATTCTACGGACCAGTAACCGCCATTCCGGTGGATGTATTTTATTGTTGATTGATCAGTTTGTCTCGGGGCAGTAACATTTTCTGGAAAAAAGTTACTGCCCCGAGACAGACTAGGGGGGCTTCCGCACACCGCTTTTCCCGTCAAATAGAAATTAAAGGCACCGGAACTTAGGAAGATCAAGTGTCACCAGAAGTACTAGCCTAGTTCTTTATACACACATTCATCAATCTCATTTCCAGAACTTGTGAAGAGAAATGGAGCCTAAATTTGCTGCGGTGGCTTCTACTTCTCCTCTGTTACACCCACACTTGCTTCCCAGATTGAAACCGCTATTGCTGCGCTACCCGCTGCGCACCGAATTCCTCCAAAAGAGAAGAAGATTGTTGAAAGCCCTGGGGCTGCGTTTGCATGGCTTCAAGATTGGGCTTTTACTCATGGCATTGCTTTTGTTATAGAATCCCGTCGAAAAGATCGAGTAATAATTGAATGTACCCATCATAAAACTGGCACCAAGAACAGTCGGAAAACTCCCGAGGCCAATCGCAAGAGGGTTGAGACCAAGATATAAAGTAAAGCTTGTAAATTTGGCTTTTACATGTCGAGGCAGAAAAAATTAGGCCGTCGGTGGGCTTCAGGGAGTACATGCCTAGAGCAACCATGCGCCAAATCTGGATCCCTTTGCGTACATCCAGCGCCGAGAGAAAAGGCCTGGGCATTTTCCAGACACTACCAGCTGCGCAGGCGGAAATCTTTGCTTCTAGCTTCAAAAAAGGAACCGAGAAACTTACCATTGTGTGGGATAAAATGTTGGCGACCTTAGAACGCATGCCATTAGAACTGTCTGATCCTCTGAAAGGAAGCCTTTGGCAGTTCCATGCTAGTAGGAAGAGGGCTATGACAGGTCGAGAAGCTGCTGAAGAGGAAGAACGAGATCGTGCTCGCCAAAGACGACGGGAAGAAACGAAAGCTGCAGCACTTGCAGCGGCCGAAGATGCAATTGAAGCAAAGGAAATGGAAGTGGAAGAGGACGCCTCACATGTAGCAGATTAGTGGCTTGAAAAACAGGATGCGATTGTAGATTCCTCGCAGTTGCAAAATGAGAGCATCCAGGTGAGCTCCGCAGAGCTTGAATCCGATAATTTAGTATTATTTAACAAGGTTCAAGAGGCAGACGGTAAGGGAGAAGACTCTGAGGTAGACACCGGGGAAGGCAGGGAGGAAAATGAGGAAAACAGCAATGTGGAGGAAGAAAGCGAAAGGGAAGATAGGAAAAAGGAGTAATACATGCCTTACCCCAGCAGCGACAGCAAGCCTCGACGATCCGGCCGTTATAGACAGGTCTCCAGAAGGCTTGCGTCACAGGTCTCACATGAAAGGGCCGTCGCCCAGTACAAGGCCAAAGTAAAAGCGAAAAGGGAGGCTGCAAAGCTGCAGAGAAAGGGGGAAGGAAAAAAGGAATCAAGAAGGTATAGGCTGAAGGAGGTTTTGTAACTGTTAGATGATTTAGATTATACTTTTCGGCCGGAATAAATTAAATGCTTCAAGTTACTTCGTACTTCGATAATGTTTCATGAGAGCTACCAACCTACATGCATTTTTATCCCGGCAGAATCTCTTACGGCTCCCGGCAGAAAATACGGGGCAGTAACTTTCTCACAGAAAATGTTATTGCCCCGAGACAAACCGTTGATTGATGATGATGATAAATGGAGAGGATAACCCCGTCAGACTAAAGTACATCGGATTGGAATAACCATTTCTGCGTGACAACACTCCTGATATAGCTGAGGTCTAACCCGATGTTCTACATGCCCAGCATGAAGATGTTGTTCAGTGATGCTAAGAACTCATGTAATGGCAAGTTCCTAATCTACCCATATCAGCGATATTTGATTGTGAGATAATATGTTATCCTACAGCTATAAAAGCTGCGTGTCGTTTAGCGGAGGAAGGAAGAGATATCTCAGTCAGCTAAACGGGGTGAGACGCGTTTGAGAGCTGTAGCAAATCAAGTCTTAGACGAATCCTCAGTAAAAATGAGGTCTTGTGCTTACTTGATATGCTTTTTCTTGCTCAAGGCTGGGGGTAGGCGTTAGAGAGAGGAAGAAAAGAAAGAGAAGAGAAGAGAGAAGAGAAAAGAGAAAAAGAAAGAGAGATAAAAGTTGACTGGCGGAGCCTGTAGTGAAAAAAGAGACAGTGAATTGAGCTGTCCAGCTCTCATTCAAGTGACAGCTGCATCAGCTTTGCAGCTACCGTATATTAGTTACAAATACAGGTAAAAAATTACAAAAATATCTTGATACTCAGATACCACACAAGGGATTACCTTAAGATTTATTCCTGCCAGGAAGCTGAGGCGAAGCAGCATCCGCCTGAGCCGACCAGAACCTGCAGCTTTCCCAAGGCCCAGTTGAACGTAAGACAGAAGTCTTCGTTTTGTAAGCATTTGGTCTCCTCTCTATCTCCCTCCGTGGTCAGTGTCCAACCCGTCCAGACTGGCGCAACCCAGAACCCGCAGTTGTCGTGCCAGCAGAAATAATTTGATGCAACCCCGTCTCCGCCATATCCCCCGCCGTCATTGATACCACACTTCTTATTCGAACCGGCGAGCTCCAACAATTGGAATGTCATCGACATCACCTCAAAATCCTGTCACCACTATCTTAACTCTCAAGCGTTTCGAGACCCTTATGAAGACAGTTGCCGGCCAACATGCCCACATGACTCTCAATGCAAGGCTATTGCCTTCTGGTACTGATAAAGACGCCAAGAGATTTCAGGACTTGCTTCATGCCTTTAGTCTCCTGAAGGCTGAAGAATATTTGATTCTGGCCTCAGACCCGCCGCCAGGATTACAGTAAGTGCCAAATGGAGGAACATGATTCGAAATGGAGCGACAGGAAATCAACGTACTCTCCTCTTCGTGCACTACGTTGGTCACGGCCTACATATTAATGAAGACCTGCATTTCTGCAGTTCCAAGAGAAAGACTTTTAGCGTTAATCGCACATTCTTTGCTCATGTCAGGGAGGAGGGCCCCATACCTCCCTCTGCAAAGGTGGACGTTGTCTTTTTATTTGGTTCTTGTTATAATCATCTTGCCGCGAGAAGTATCTCGATCCCAGAGCGCGTGGTTGAGGTGCTGGCGGCCTCTAGTACAACGAGACATCAAGGCTCACGGTCCCATCTGACATTCGTCATTCACAGGAAAGCTCGTCGACAAGATTATTGAATACCTTAGATCCAAGTCTCCAAGGAACAGTCCGACGCATGCTATTCGAGTTGGTGTTAACTCTATCGACCGAGATTCCCAGAGGCTATGCCCCAGGGAAATCTTCCAGATGCCCCGTCACTGCAAACTGTCTTCGCCTTGCATGTCTCGGAAGATTCGTCAAAAGAGTTGTCGAAATTTGTCGCAGGGATCTGCCCCGCAATATCGGATTGTCACCTGAGAACGTTTACAAGACTGGCTCCATGTGTCTCGTCTTTAGACCCTCATATGCCCTCTCCCTCAAGCGGGCCGGGTTCACCTTTATTCAGGTTATTTGTGAAACTCAAGGTCTCAATCTTATTTCAAAGATCCCCAAGGCTCCTGCACTGCTCCCTGCAGACAGTTTGCTAAAGTAGGAGAATGTCCCGCTTCCTGACGCCGATAATTTATTTTACCTAATCAATAATTTCTGGTATATCATCTGCTATAGCCGCATACGCAATCCGATAGCTGTCCTCAGGGGATCGGCCTTTAAAGGCCGTTGTGATAGGCGACGGTTCGGCTCCTGGGGTTCTTCGGTTCTGGGTGTCTCTTTCACAGAAGAGTCCGCTACTTGGGCTTCACGGGCCATTGTGCTGGTTCGAGTCTCGTTCATTAGGGTAGAGAAAGTGCACCGAAGACGCGTACTAAACAACTTGAATGGGTCGCTGAACGCTTTGGAAAATATTTAAACTAAACGCCTCTAGAATGCTCAGACACCTCGAGACTTTTTTTATGGATCCGAACAAAGAAGCCAACGTCCAGCGAGAGCTCCGAGCTCTCAATATGAAACCAAACGAGGCTTCTCTGGAATTCTTAACCAAATTCAAACCGTCTCGCGAATAAAGCGAAAGTCGAAGAGTCCCACTTCAAGAAAGAGCGGTGATATATTTTCCCACCCAAAACACCTTCACTGTATCTCGTAGGCGTAGCTCGGAGGATGTGCAGCAGGGGTCCTAGATTCTGTGGAACAACCACCATATGGCCTCGCAGGGAGATGTGTAGGCACATGACCGGGATCTACATGATTATCCGTACCAAAAGGGAAGGGAAATCCGCCTATATTATGTCAGGATCTTAGAGCTGAGAACACTGAGAAAACATCTATTGGTTATCTATCTTTGCTGAACGAAGAGGCATGCGTATACCAACTCGCGGCAAGAGGAACAGGCACCGTTAATAGTTATCAAGATCCACGCCGAACCACCTTTCCCAGTAAGAGCCACAAGTTTCCAACTTATCAGGCCGAAGCATATCATTGACAGTATATACTAACACCGTCCTCTTTCTCCTTTCCCAATTCAATCTATCTTAGGGCAACGGCTGCTGTATATTGGAAAACTATCTTCGGTCTCGATTATCAACGGGAGATGATTCGAAAGGGGTATTAGAAGAGATTGCTCTTGGGAGTTCTCAATCTAGAAAAGGTCAAAGATGAATTGCTATCTCCGTTTAGGTAGCTATTCACAATAAAATAGAGAATTGGGTTCTCATAGCCTAGGTAAGGAACCGAAGACGCTCTCGAAACGAAGAGGAGTAGATAACGCTGAATTATTCGCATATCCCTTACACATTCCCACCGTAAGGAACTAATCACATGTCGATCGTACCTAGAGCGTCCGCAGTGGGCGAGCCTTTTACCACTTTATAATTGCGAGCTGTAAACTGCTAAAATTAAGAGTAATACTTCCTGACGCGAAAGCTTGGATAGAGGAATGAAACATAGAAGCAGGGCAATGATACTATGTAGCACCGAACTATATTTTTTCCTAGTGTTATTCGTGAAGCTTTAATCTACAAATTGTGAAATGGTAGGAATATAATCACCACACTAGGTAGTTGTTTTGGCAGCGGAAACGGGATTCTTTCAAATCTGAGTTATCGCACATCCATCTAAAAGGAGCTCTAGAAATGTTTCGGTTTTCGGTCCGGCCATATCAATGAATACGTCCTGGACGGCCACTTAAAAGCTGTGTCATGCTCAGCTTCACAGAAAACACCAGTATATGCTGGCAGGATAACTGTTCGTATGCACGCAAGAGGATGGCCTGAATTGGTTGGATCTCTTGAGAACGGAATTTGGAGGTAAGCATACCGTAACGTCAACTTCAACTGGTCATAAAAGTACTGTACATCAAGACTGTGAGGCTATGAGGTTTGAAATTGCGCTAGCGTGATAAAAGTAAACTAAAAGTGACAAAAACCCGTAAAAAGTGACTAATAAAACTCCATACTCCAACTTCGTGTGAAATTAAGGGGCCATAGTAAACACCATGTGGATTTCAAACTTGAAATCAACGATTTCTTGCCAATGGACCCACAAGGTTAAAGTTAAAGGTCTTACCATTCACAGTGACTCATAAAGCCTGGACCGTTAGGCAACAGTCCTGGAAAGAAGGCCGGTTTTATGTAAGGGGTGTAAGCAATAAATGAGAAGTTGAGGTTTTGGGAAACATCATCGCCGCGAACTCTCAGGCAACCGACCTCAGCCATATAGAACTAAACCTATTATTATCTCTGGTCTCATCTGCCATTATGGATTTTATTGGTTGAAGGCAGAGAGCTATTGCAATTTAGGATAGTGGAGCGGTGTGGCGGTGTACTAGATTCATATGTAGTCATCCGTGAGTCAGCCATCTTGTGGCGGTGCACGCTAACTACATATGTACTAAGACCAAAATAAGGTAGTCAGACTACCAAGGTATATGCCTAAGTAGTAACGTAGTAACTGGTCTCAGCCAGTAATACAAAACACATTTTAAGCTAACTTTAGCTTTTTCCCAGCTAGTGATTACCACCGACCTCGCTATCATTGGTTGACAGCGAGCTGTTACAATGGTGATAGCTAAGTGGGGAAGATGTGGCGGTGTCACAACCACTAAACCACTCCACTGCTGTTATAAATTAAGGACTTTTTGTCAACCTTCTGCCCAAGGTCACAGTAGCGAACTTTGATCTGGAGTTAGCTGAGTAAGCCCCTCCGGACGCACGACGCACTCTATCTATAAGGCCGGAACTTGCCAGTTATCAGTTATCAGCGGTGACAACAGCCGCTGCTCGTCGAGACGTCATAACACATCCCGACTCGTCAGATCTTCATTAGTAGATACAAAATACTACATCTGAATTCTCTCTCAATACTGTCATTCCTTCCGCACCAAAACACGTCGTTTCGTCTGCTCATTATTTGATCCAGTTGGTGACACCGAACGGAGCACTCTACTCAGCGTCACTTCCTCTGCTCCTTTCATCATGTTCGCCAATAAACGTCTCAGCAAAGTGAGCCCAATTTGTCTGCACTCTGCACATTTCTTCCCTTGCTGACTGAAGATAATGTAGGAACTCCTCAAGGTATCTAGTCTCTTCTTACCCCGATTTCGCTTCTATACATTGTCTATTTGCGCTCTACCCCCTCCGCGCATGGCATGATCACTTCTGCCTGCTATTCTGCGGATAGGTCCCAGGCTACATAGGCGTCCATATATACTGTAATCGATCACGTACCTCAAGATCTAACCCGACAATAGATGCAGAGTCACTTGCCTCCCGGGATTTCTATCGCCAAAGCGGACGACCTGGAGGAGTGGCAAATGGATATCAGGGTGCTGGACTCCAATCCCCTCTACCAGAATGAGGCCTACCGTCTCAAGTTCACATTCGGATCTAAGTATCCGATCGGTACGTTCCTTCTCTGAAGATCGTTCTATCTCCCCTTCCTTGAGGTCAGCATTAGCTGTCAATTCAATGCTCCTGAGTGGTACAGCCATCATTTGTGGACGCACAATCTACCCTCTCCGCTTCTTCTCAATCCCCTAGACACTTAATTCTTCCCCCTTGCTTCCTGCCGGCTCCCGTCGCCGCAGTCTTTCTCTGTTATTCCATTTGACTATTATTTCCAAAGTGCTAATGTAGATCCCTTCTAACCATCTCTTCCGGATTAAGAACCCCCTGAGGTCCAATTTGTCGAGGTTCCAAAGACGTCCGATACTCCACGCCCAATCCCAATTCATCCACACATCTATAGCAATGGCATTATCTGCTTAGATCTTCTAAGTTCTGCTGGCTGGTCGCCTATTCAGACGGTGGAGAGTGTATGCATGAGCATCCAAAGCATGCTCACCGCGAACAGCCGAAACGAACGTCCTCCAGGGGACAGTGACTTCGTATCTTACAACAGGCGACGACCACGAGATATCAACTTCTACTACGATGATGACAACGTCTGAGCACTTAACATATTATTCCTCTTTCTCTTATTTCCTTCCACGCGTGGGCGTTCGGTGATCCTGGATTTCCGCGGCGAAGATCTCTACATCTTGCGCGTTTGCGCACTGCATCTCTATTTTACATATTATATATAGTCAAACTTCATATATAACTTATACGCTATCCCATTCCCTTTTTTCGTTACGGGATATGAAAAATCTTTCTCTTTTGTCCTTTCCTTCTCTCATTCTCATCAATCTCTCTCATTACATATATACACGTGTATATGTTCATCTATACATTCTGTCCGCGTCTGTATGTATCTATCTCCACATCCGACCCTCATCCTCCTCGTCATTTTGAGGTAGGTCGCTTTCATCCATAGCAATCTCCTCCGCTATGGCTTGAAAAATAAAGAAATTACAGAAATTATTACACACTTCGCCTTCTCACATACAGCTTCCCTTTTTTGCCTCTGTTTTTTTGGTATAGCGTCGTACCACATGTAGGATAAAGGAAATGGCACAGGGTTAACTGAATGAGAAGGTTGAGGGAAGAAAGAAAGGGGGGAAAGACAACAATGAAAAGGGGAAAGCAAAGGCAATAATTTCGTGCAAGATAGGACGCAAGGTCTAGGGCGGAAATTGTACATGTGTATGAATGAATAAGGGAAATAGACAGAGACGCTTTGCTTTTGTTTTGTTTTTTCGTTTTTTTTTTTTAACATAAAATTCTCATTACCGGTCGACCTCTCCAAATACAAGGTCCATGGTTCCTGAGAGAGAGAGCAAAGAGTTAGGTCAATTCTCTTTTTGGATTTTCTTTCCCTTTCTGCGAAGGAAAAATGCAGACAAGAAGATGACTTACCGATAATAGCGACTGCGTCCGCTAAGAGGTGGCCTCGAGCAATCTGATCGAAACCACCTAGATGAGCAAATCCGGGAGCACGGATCTTGCAGCGATAGGGCCGTTCAGTCCCGTCGCTGACAAGGTAGACACCCATCTCACCCTTAGGAGCTTCGATAGCTGAATAAGTCTCACCAGGCGGCACTGTGTAGCCCTTAGTAAATAGAAGGAAATGATGGATGAGCGCCTCCATATTCTCCTTCATGGCAACGCGAGGTGGAGGGCTGATCTTGTAGTCCTCAACTTTAACGGGACCAGGGGGCATCTTGTTTAAACACTGGTGGATGATCCGAAGGGACTGGCGGAACTCTTCCATCCGGCACAGATATCGATCGTAGCAGTCACCGTTGACGCCCACGGGGACGTTAAATTCAACCTGGTCGTACGCATCATACGGCTGGGACTTACGTACGTCCCACGGCACCCCGGAGCCACGAAGCATGACACCTGTAAAGCTCATATTCAGGGCATCGGCAGCACTGACGACTCCAACGCCCTGTGTTCGGGCCTTCCAGATACGGTTATCGGTAAGTAATTCCTCCGTTTCGTCAATCCGGTCACCAAACTGAGTAGCCCACTGGTAGATATCATCCAGAAGGCCGAGCGGAAGATCTTGAGAGACACCACCGGGGCGGACATAGGCAGCATGGAGCCGAGCACCCGAAACCCGTTCATAGAATTCCTACAAATCAGAATGAATCACGGTTTCACGTGTGGTATGGGCCTGGTCCTTACCATGAGTTTCTCTCGCTCTTCAAACCCCCACAAGAAAGGAGTTAAAGCACCAACATCCATTGCATGGGAAAGAACGGACATGAGGTGGTTAAGGACTCGAGTAATCTCGCCGAACAATGTCCGAATCCACTTGGCCCGCTCCGGGATCTCAATGTTGAGTAGTTTCTCGACCGCAAGCGAGAAACATTGTTCGTTTGTCATCATGGAGACGTAGTCCAATCTATCGAAATATGGCAGCGCCTGCAAGTACGTCTTGTACTCGATCAACTTCTCCGTCCCCCGATGCAGGAGACCGACATGTGGATCCGCACGAACGATCTCCTCTCCATTGAGTTCCAAGATCAACCGAAGCACACCGTGAGCAGCAGGATGTTGAGGACCGAAGTTGACCGTGTAATGGCGGATCTTACGATTCAAACCAGCATCGGATTCCAACGCAGCGGCGCCCTCTGGGGTTTCCGGATGTCCATTGTTCACAACATGGGCGAACGATGGATCGGTAGGGACGAGTGTCGTCGCTTGGTAGGGTGGAGCATCTGCATAGTGCCGTGAGGGAGAAGTTGCTATTGAGCGGGTTGGGACGGAAATGGGAGCTCTGTATACATAGGAGGGGCAGAGGCAGAGCCTTTTTGGCGCATTGCCAACCAGGCGAGCGAAAGATGATGCCATTCGCAAGAAGAGCAAAACAAGTGAATCAGTAATGCTCAATCGAACACGGTCGACTGATTTCGAGAAGAAACGCCCGTGTCGTTTGTCTGCCAATTGACATCTAGCCTCGTGCACTGCATAAGATGGAGCAAAGTTGTGCTGCTCGACTCGCCGGGAGTAAGTCATTACTAGTGGGTTAGGTATTTTACAACGCTACTACTACTAGCAGTGTAGGTACCTGGTTATAATAATTACTGGTCTAACCGACTTAAGTACGTAAAGTTGCCGCCTTTAGTTACACCTGACTATTACGCTGTGATACCCCCATCCATATGATATAACAGCAGTACTGCCTGTTGCGGAAGAATAAACACTGAATTAGAAGTCTGGATGCTTGCTATTACATCGTACTATGTAGTCCTTGATATTGTCCCGAATAAATGGCGCCCTCTATTCCATCTCAAGAAGAAATCGATCGCAGGAGGGTAATCCCTCCTAGTTCCCTCTGCTTGGAATCAAGTCAACACATTCGAATCATCACTGACTTTGATCTCTAAGATCATCAAACTAAATACAGAGACAATAACCGACATCCCCTCAACTGACTTCCCAGGGCACTGGCCAGGTGAAGCGCATGACTGGGTATTAGATAAATTCAAAAGAGTATGTAGGACCCTAATTTTCTTTTATCAATCAAAACCTAAGAAGAATACATAGAACTTCCGCGTCGAGTTCCACCGCAATGAGACATTCGAGTCAACCTTCTCCTTGATTGGAGTCGATGCTGCAATCGCCAATGCCTTCCGTCGCATCCTCATCGCAGAAATCCCCACGCTGGCTATTGAATACGTTTTCATTCACAACAACACTTCCGTCATCCATGATGAGGTTCTCGCCTCCAGACTGGGGCTGATCCCCCTCAAGGGCTCCGTGGAAGGCATCAATTGGCTGCGTTGGTTCAAGAAGCCTACGGAAGACGACCTAGAGAGCGGCAGTGCTCCTAGTGATTATAACACTATCGTCTTACGGCTCGACGTTAAGTGCACCAAGAACCGAGATGCGAATCCAGATGAGGACGATCCCCGAAACCTTTATCATAACGCCCATGTATATGCCAAAGATATCACCTTCCACCCGGTAGGCCGCCAGGAACAGTTCTTTTCCGGTGATGATGCCATCAGACCCGTCAACCCCGATATCCTAATCGCGAAACTCCGCCCCGGTCAGAAACTGGAGATGGAACTGCACTGCATCAAAGGTATCGGGGCCGACCATGCTAAGTTCTCGCCCGTCGCAACTGCCACGTACCGCTTGCTACCGGTCATCAAAATCTTGCGCCCTATCATCGGTGAAGATGCGAGGAAGTTTGTTAAATGCTTCCCTCGAGGCGTCATCGGACTTGAGGCTATCACCCCGAAAGAGGCATCAAGGAAAGATAGTGGCTATGAGGGCCATACTGGTGAACAGAAAGCGGTGGTCCGTGACCCCTTTAATGATACTGTCAGCAGAGAATGTCTGCGACATGACGAGTTTAAAGACAAAGTCAAATTGGGCCGGGTGCGGGACCATTTCATCTTCAGCATCGAGAGCACTGGTCAGCTCCGGAGCGATCTCCTCTTCCTCGAGAGTGTCAAGGTCCTGAAGCTCAAATGTGCAAGATTAAAACGCGATCTAGCAAATCTCACCCGATAAGGCGCTAAATCCGCTTTCCTTTTCTCAACTTCTTAGAATACGTGTGATGGCGTTCCATCCACGTTTGCAAGTGTTCACGGGTGGCTAAAAACTTTTTTTTTTGTCTGTAGATAGAATAAGTTAATATAAAATACTTTCTTATTTCTCTTAAACCTCCGAAACGCTGCCCTCTATCGTACTGACCGGGCGCGTACCTGCTATCAGATGAGCCCAACTAGAACCGCACCAACATAGGGTCTAGGCTTTTAGCTTGACAAAAGGCACGCACAATTGACACTGATATGATGATATATGCATGTTGATGTATACCACAGATCCGCCTTTTGCAGTTCAAAATTCAATGCCTGCCTGATGAATACCCGCCCACTTCCCACTTCTCCTACTATGCTATAATAGGTCTTCCCGGCACCCAAGCGGCTGGTCCTCCCTGTGCTGAGGAGCAAGAAAATCGCCATATGCGTACTTCAGCGCCAGCCACATTCTCCAACACGGTGCGAAAAGTTATTGAGGCTAATGGCCTTTGTGCAAAGGTGAAAGGGAGCCCTCCACCCCCCACCTCCAAAGGATCTATCTCTGTGGTCGCCGGGAGACCCCGTTAAAAGCTGACAGGTAGGCTATAAGTTTTTACAGGGAGACGATAAACTCGGCTTCGGGTCGCCTATTATATATGATATATGGCCGCCCCCTATCATAGCGCCTGCAGCTGCAGTTAAACCCTTCCTCAAACCCCGCTAGGCGGGAATTTCGGCTTTCTTTCCGGAGCCGCTTCTTGATGAGTTAAATAGTTAATGATTCTGAGCGCTTTATACTAGGCTTCGTCCACTACGGTCTTATCCAGTTGCGAAATGTCGCTGAGCTGCCCTTGCGCCTTCACAAGGCATATCTACAGAGCTAACAATGCTCTTCGGGTAGTAGCAAATATTCACCCAGCTAACAGCGCCGTATATGGCCTCCTGGCTAATCGCAGGTACAATCGTCATCAGAGCATTAGATTTACATAGCAGTTCCAAAATATCAGCACGAGCACTTCATTCTATAACCTATGACAAGCCATGAGCTTTATTCTATTCAAAAACTAACTTAAATCGGAAATCAATGGCGAAGGCAGGGTCGCTAACAGCAATCTCCTGCCCATCGGAGACTAGCTCTTTTAATCTCAGCTGTAAATTATGCTTCGTTTGTTCTTCGAGCTGAGGTGGGAAGCGTTGGTAGAGCGTCCTCTCTTCCGTCCGCAGGCTAGGCTTCTTCAGCTGAGCTTCAGCCCGTTCTCCCAGGTTCTCGATAAATGCTTCGAGCGTAGCTTCCGGGTCTACAGCAATCGTTCGTGCGAGATTACCGCACACAGGGCAATCCGGTTTCTGCTCGGCGGTAAACGTATAGGTGTAGGCACCCTCTTCCCCGGCATACATCATATAATTATCCAGATAGGGATTACATGCAGTGACGATTTTGAGAGCTTCAGAGGTAGTTGATGCTGCAATGACCGCATTCGTGGAAGCAATGGCTGGGATGATATTTTTCACCACTCCTTGGGCCATTTGGAATGAAACTCCTGGGATCGAGAATTGCTTTGCTCGCTCAAGTGCGGTTTCATATATCCAAGAAATATGCTCCAAGTTGTCACTATCGAATGGCTCATCCTTTCGCTTCCCTTTCCAGGCAATCTGAAGTGCCCATTCAATACAATGCTGCGGCTGCCGGGGGATAGTTGCAATGGTGCACAAAGGGACAGCAGCTCGAGGGGCATGCATGTCCAGCTGGCATTCAATACATGAGGTGAGTGTGGGCAAGATGACACGTGATTGCCCCTTGAAGCCTATCTAGTTGTCAGGAATATTGCGTATCTCAATAAGATACGGCGTAAACAAAACAGGCGAACGACTGACCTTCTGTGCCACCATCAATCAAAGGTTTGAGACTTTCAGGATTATCAGGGTCTACCATGCCCACGAGAGTGGAGTTGATCCATCGACGTGCCTCGATGCTATCCAGGCCACAAACAATGATCTTGAACTGCATATAATAATCTTCATCCTTATCCTGAATCTTGCCGGCGTATGGGGTGATCTTAACGCCCTTGACTCGCCTTTCCACAAACGCGGCTGCGACCTCTGCTTTCGGTTTACCTACATCGGCTTGGCGGAAAAGGAACTGACGGTTGAGGTTTGAGATATCAATGGTGTCTAAATTCATGCTGTCAGAAAGGAAAACAGTGATGAGAAATAAATTTACCCATATCGATAACGTGGATATCTTTAAAGCCTGAGAGGGCGAGATTTTTTAATATCTCACAGCCCAAACCCCCAGCCCCTCTAATTGCATGTTAGTGCATTTATCAAGCATGAAAAAGGCACGTAGTGTAGAACGAACATGACCCTAAAGCATATCAAGTCAGTAAGCTGAACAATCAGAGTTAGAAGACAAGCCTGACTAACAAAACCTTCGAAGTTTCCAAAGCATCGATGGTTTCTGGGCCAGGAACCCAGTCTTCATCACTAAATGGCCCAGCCCTACTTAGAACTCTGTGGAGGTATTTCCTATGTATTATGGGGTGAGCCTCCGACACACTACACGCCGAAGCTTCAATACAACTAACCATCGAAGGGTCAAATCAGTCGACCCGATTCCGGAAGGAGGCATTGTATCGGATAGTTTGATGTAGGATCAAGTCTAAAAGCCAGATTCTTTAGAGACAAACAATTTCAACGCAGCAAGTCGACCCCCAGCTTAGTACGGTGTAGTTAAAGTAGGTAAGGATTCTGAAGAGTGGCAGGGCAACATCGCCGACAGGAGGGTGTATCATATAGCAGGTATGAGTATGTAGATGCGAACAGAACTCTTGACTGAGCGCGCCCAGTGGGATTAGAGCATGTAGTAGTACGACAACTACAAGAGAATCTTCTGTCAATGTCTTTCAGTAGCTTGGATAGTAGGATTCTTCTCGATTAGTAGACAGGTTCAAAGTAGTATGAGGACATAGTTCTCACTTGAGAGTACCTTAGAGTACATGTATGATAGAATATGATCTGTTGAAGCTGGTTCTATGTATTTTATGATAATGTATATTTACATGTAACGTCAACTTCCACTGTGAGTATTGAAATGTATGTAGAATAAAGTTAGAGCTCTTACTTAAGCAGACAAGAGGTTCTGAACATGTGATGAGATGAGCTTCATAGAATCTGGTACGTAGCTTATATTCTTATTTAGGTAATATTAGGTAACTAGTAAGCATCTAAAAATATGAATAAGTACATGTACATAATTTACCCCCAGTAGACACTCATCGGTCTTCCCTACCAGAGTTCCTCAAACCCTAACTAGCCTCCAGTTTCCGATCTATAATGAAGAAATCAGGCTATAAGAAATTAGAAGGAGACGAAGATTCAAACCATCTAGCGCTTTTTGGCTCCAAATCGAAAAGCAAAAGACCGGCGCCCCGAGAAAACCCCTATGCGCAACCGATTCCCACTGTTGAGCAGAAATAAGTGCGGGAGTGATCCCACCTCCAGGCGCCTCCGACAACCGTCCTAGGAGTAAATGGTCCTACCTCCATTAACGGGCTTGGCCGCGTTTCTGTGGCTATACTGCAAATCGGTTCGGAAGTCAGACTGGATATGGTGTTAACAGATATGATGGTAGTTCGGGTATGGCCCTGGCGGATATGGAGAGCTAGGATCAGCGGATCCTAACAACCTGTGAACTTTTGTAGTAACTGTGGACTATGCTTGTATTGAACCTGTCTTTCTAACTAGAAGGGAAAGCGAGAGG
>JAHQZX020005555.1:0-20199 GCA_019804575.2 Pseudotulostoma volvatum
CACTAGATTGAGGGATATGATTGACAAGGTATATCTGGCTATCATCATCGGAGATGATGTCTTTGCATAACTAGAGCTAGCCTAATTCCTTCAGCAGTGCCAATAGTGCTATCCATAGACCTTGAGCGAGAATCGTAACTTGTTGCGTGGAATGGTCGAAACTGTGACTAGTTATAGATATGGTTGTTAAGCTGGCTGTATCCCTAGCAAGCATTAACCGCCGTATCAAATCCCCATGCTTTTATATTTGCTCTAATCAGGCGGAATTGGCTAGGACACCCTATGATACGGTTATGACACAGTCCGCCTCTAAAAAATCTACATGAAAATACAGAGAATAAATAAAGCGATACCGAAGGATGGGTTCGATTGCCAACGGCCTGTATTCGATGCTGAATCACAAGATCAAATTCTAATCTTTTCTCATCAGAGTTTCATGGTCAATAGGGCCTTTCTGCCCAAGAATGATTCATGTATTCTCTATTTGCTCAAGAGCCGTCGGTGATGGGATATCGTCATTTAAAGCGAGGTTTTATTTATTTCTTGAGGCTCTCCCACATCACGAAACCCGTTTGACGGAGTCACCATCCTTGACGCAGCGCATAGAAGAGACTGTAGTTCCACCAAAATACATTGGATTTGGCCAATTCTGGTGCCATTTAAGAATACTATGGCTGTGCTATAACAGGAACCAACTTGATTGTGAAAAAACCTGCAAATTAGCTAAGTTATGTGAAATATATAAAACCGCTCATTGTAGATATTGGTATGTCTCCTAAACCTGAATAGGCAGGCGTCCACCTTGGCTGCCAAGACATCAGTCCGATCAAGTTGTCGTCAGTGTGGTTTACTTGGAACATGATGAATACAATACCCCGCTTTCATACCTACCTAAGGTACTACTGGGCTGGGCCTGGAAAGACTCCGTGCAGGAAAGAAAAATACAAGAATAAAATACGATTAGGCGTTCCAGAGTTTGTTTGACTTTCATTAGGAAAGAGAATGTTCTATGCGCACTAGCGTCCGCGCAAAAATTTGGTAAAGATTTGGGCTGGAAAAAGGTTTGCTCTAGCAGGCGACAGAACCAATTAAAAAAAAGGGCTTTGCATCAAATTACAACCGCCGCACCGCTACACTGCCATATTAAAGATGACTTGTGGCTCCAATAATGGCGGCAGCAGATGAATTAGGTTTTATAACTATGTCTGCAAGGCGGCAAAAGTCACTGAGATATGGTATGTCCAATGTACATGCAACATGCATAGTGACATCAGAGTGGTATTTAATAAACGTAAGCCGGGTTCCCTTATTTACCATCATCCCCTAACAAAGGACAGATTCATGCTTCACCCCAGGTCATTATTGAACATATGTCTATCTGTGAATGTAATTATGTACTCTCTTTAGATATTACTGTCCTATAGAACCGGAACTCCCTTTTTTTTTTGTGATAGCTCCCGCTGTTGCATTGTTGCCTGAAAACAACAGTGTTTCTTATATGAGAAATATGATAGCTGATTGCTGGAGAGTAAAAGGCTCTAGATGGATGGGGATGTACGGTGACGCGTTTTCAGGCATGATCCACAGAAGGTAGGCCCCTATCGCAAAAGAAGTTCTATATATACCTGCTTGTCCCGCCTCAGAGCTTCAGCTAACAAGATTGAAAGATCAGCAACCTACCATATTTGCAAAATTAATTGAAAGGTTCCAGCCCACTCTTCCGGGCCTTCTTTCTAAATTACTATACCACATCTCTACATCCCCTCCCAATCTTTGCAAGCGAGAGGATTGGAAAAGAGTCAACTCTAATCCAAGAGCACATCATGCCACGCAATCCCCGATTTCATCCTGGCTACTGTGCCTTGCGTCTCAGCAATATCGAACAACTTATGTCCGATCGGAAAACCGAATTGATCCGTTCCATTGCAGATGACATCTCTGCGGCCTTTATCTACATCGCTCAGCAGGCTGCCGCTGGCAACTTGACGGCAACACATACGGCGCCTATCAACAATGTGGTCCGAATCATCAAAGATACGGAGACCAAGCACCGACAATGGTTGGAGCGGAAGGTCAGACGGCATCACAAAGATTCGTTGCGATGGAAGGAGAAGAAGGTATCGCTGAAGCGCTCTGGGGACCGGATCCGGAGAGCAGTTGGAGCTTGGAAGAGACAGACAGTTGAACTAAAGGCCCAGGCAGACAACTTTCAGAGACGGCTGAAATTTGTGGAGGAGAAATACAACCTATTGAGGGCGAAAGTGGAAATTGACAAACATGGAAGTCAAGGCAAAAAGGCAAAGGAGGATCCCGCGGCCGCAACCGACATATAAAAAGAGTACGTGTAGAAAGAATGTTGCTTCCTATCAGACAGAGGAGAAGGGCTAACCATATACCTAGTATGTACGCAGCTGATCCTTCTGTCAAGGGAATCCATGGCCATTTCACACCATTCTCACACTCATGTACCATACCTGCTTTTAAGATATGAACCATCATTAATGCTCGTTGACGGTGCTTTATATTATTTAAATTATTAAAAGTCCACATACTATATCCAGCATATGTACTATTGGCCAAACTTGTTGTACCTATTCGCCGACACACTTCCTGGTGATGGTAATAGAGATGCCTGCTTCCCATTCATTCCTCTCATACATAGTGGGGGCCCCTCCCACCCTATCCGGTAAATTGAATTACTTACAGATCCCGACAACCATTTTCGATTTCTCCAGCCCTTGGCATTTCCATGGTCGCATTCCTACCTCTATATTACAGTAATTTACGCCATAGTTATATCTTTAGTAACTGCTATGTAGAAACACCGGCCATTCGTGATTGTCCCATAGGTGGGATGTGATATGAAGCACATGACAGGTGCTGGTCCTGGCGATCTTGCAAAAATTAAGGGACTCCTTGTCTTGAACGGGTCAAATATAATTAATAGTCATTCATCGACTAGGCCTTCTCAGATTGTTGGACATTGCTAAGAAGGTCCTAGAGTTCTGGTGTGGCGTGAGGATCACAATCCATCCTGATCTAATGGCAAAAAAAAAAAAAAACAAGCTTCATAGATCTATCTTATTATTAGTACCAAAGATGATCCATCTGCACGTGTCCTGAACCAAAAATTCGCTCTAAATTCATCACAAAAGATAGCATTAACATTATCCGGGACATATATAGTTGTCACAATATTAAAAATGAACCAACTGCCAATAGTCTGATCCTATAGAAAACGGGAAAGCTCTGGTTTCCTTTGGTTGTACCTCTTTCATACCTATCCGAACCTCATGTCTTTTCTTCTGACTCTGTGGGTAGTTTGTGACCGCAAGTCGCCGGTGCTTGCTATAATTGCCTCTTAAGTGTTTCTTTACTTTTTTTACCAAGCAGGTAAGCTGGTGATCCAGGTGTGATTTCTATGGATGATTTAAAGCTTTGACTCTATAACTACCTAGGTAGGTAGATGTCATGGATTTACATGAAACACAACCAACGTACACAAGTCCAACTGGAACGGCCAATGAGCTTAATATGTCACTTAATCTAGAGGTGCAGCCTGGATCTCTCTTGATGGCTGATTACTCAAAACACCCCGAACCCCCTTCGGAGGATGAGATTAGCGATATGCTTGATGATCTCCCTGCGCAGTGGAAGCATAATGCTCTTGTTGCGGCTGCTATGGAACATTCTGAGGTTTTCCATATTATTCAGAGTGAAATCAACAGAATCGAAAGTGAGGAGGGTATGTGGAGACTTATCAATTTCGAACGTTATTCGAAATCCGTTTGGAGAGATTTGAATATTAGGTATCGCAACAGATCTGGGTTGTTTCAGCACCATGTGTCTAGAAGAGTGACACAAAGGTTCATAAACATAATTGACCATATTGATATGCTCGTCCGATATAACTGCCATTCGCAAAATCGGCGGAATGCTTTCGAAGTTCTACGCAAGATAGGGAAGAGCATTCTTCTCGGTAGGGACGTACTTGGTCATGAGATCCGAGAGCAGTTTGTTTGGAATCATGTTGTGGAAAATGGTATGTTAGCTGTCCTTGATAGAATGGATCCGTCCGACATATATGATATCCGTTATGGACATGGGCAGCTCTGGAAGAAGCTCTTGGAATTGAGAGCGCTGGGCAAGAAGAAATTCTGTCTTGAGAACCTGGACGAAATCTTAAAGCACATCGAAGACCACTCACATGAACCGGGTGTGGAAGAGGGTGAGGAAGAGGATGAAGACTGTGAAGAAGAGAATGAAGGAGAAGAGGATCGCATGGACGGAAAAAGCTAAGAAGAGGAAAGTGAGAGAAGTTATTATTAGAAAGAGATTGGCATTGAAGAAAAGAAGAGCGTGATTAGATTGCGGGGAACAAGGCCGAAGGACATGAGGCAAATGAAAGTAGTGAAGCCCCAAAGGATATAGTAGCCAAAGGAATAACGCACGGCAACATTAACTAAATTGAACAGGCCAGCAATATACAATGAACTTAATAATAATAATAACAATTCACTTATTTTTACGATAATGAAATCGACTGTTTCCATTTCCGTAATTGCATGTCATCTCTTTTCTCTAGAGTCTAGATGCATATTATCCCTCCTAGAAAATGGGAGACATCGGTTCCAGGAATGCAACAGTGGTGCACACGCGTATATCTACGAAGCAGTGAGAAGATTCAAGTATATAACACCTTGTTGTCTTGTCTCATAGGGCCCATCTCAGTTATAGATGATCGCGTGATAACGCAACTGGGTACTTTTGAGAGGATTGGGAAAGACTCAACTTTTTTTCTACTCAAAGATAGCAAGGAGAGGCTAAATAAGACTTAACGTGAAAGTGTATTTTTGTTTTTATTTTTTTTCACTTTTAGAGATAGATTGTGGTATTTAGTTAACTGTAGCCATTTATTAGACGGAACACGATTAAAGAGAAAAGGAAAGAGAAAAAAAGGAAAACCGAGGAGGAGAACATGTTCTCAACGGTGACTGCTTCAAACAATATCAGAAACAAAAGAGCGAACGAACGAAAGAAACGGGAATCAGTGACACTTATATAGATATTTGCTAGTCTTGACTCGGAGTTACGTTGAAGCAATTGACAGGTGGAATGTTTCCTCCGTGAAAATGATAGTGTCTATATAAACACATGGGGCGGAAGTGAAGAGAGATATATATATACATATATATATATATAGAGCAGTTATGGCTAATCCATTCTTGATTTCTTCTCTGACGTGAGCTTTGACATATATATATATATATATATGGGTCGTCTGCGATGTGGAATATGACCAGGAGATGGCGCGATACTGTGATTCCCAGAGGAAGAGCCCCCAACCAACTAATTAACTGATTGTAGGTAATACAAGGTCCACGATGGGGTGTTCGTATATTGCTCTGATACTTATATATATCCCAGCCGAGCCATTTTGTTAATGAGCACGTTAGTATTCCCATGCCAAGAAGTCTGCGGCGGCCTCGGCCGTAGCCATGTCTATTCCGCTGGGATTAAGGAGACCTAGGACTTTTGAGGAACGAATGAGCGGTGAAAAAGAGTCCGGATAATTTTGATCGACTTGTAATGGCCGCTGCGATGCTGGGGGTGGTGCTTGAATTTGCACTGGCGCGGATGATGCAGCTGCAGAACCCGATGGCTCAACGACACCCCACTCACGGTATTGCAGAGGCAAAGGCTTCTCACTTTCAACATGTTTAGCTATATTTTGCACCATGTGCTCTGCTGTCCTCAGAGACGCAGCATCTGGGGTCAGGACGCGCTCATAAAAAACCAGCGGGATTGGCACACCATTCCACCACAGCTCTGGGACCTTTTCCTCCCCTTGAGGTGTAGGGACGTTGCCGACAATAAGTCCCAGGTTTTCGTCGCCATCATATATACGTACTTCACCCGTGTCTACTTCACCACGTTCGACATCGTTCCAGTAGACACGAAAGCGATACCGGCTTTTCCTTCTCCTTGTGGTGTCTTCATAAGTGCCGATATTGATGCAATACACGCCACCTAACCAGTTATATACCGCCCGCTGCGACTGGCCTGCCTCGTCTACATATTGGAAAGCGATACTCCTTGTGTGCTGCCTCGGAGATGACTTATTGTCTAGCTTGACCACCATGCGCAGCGGAAGGTTTTTAAAGCTCCTCTGACACGGAATGGTGCCATTAAAGCCGCAGTGCTGGCAGTCTATATATGTCTGATGCTGAAAAAACCTGCCAACTAACTGCTCCATCGGAACCCCCAGCGTATCGTTTTGCATAAAGGCCGGTGTAACGAAAGACTCCGTGAAATGATTGGTTTTTTCGGAGCGTCCCAGGCATGCACATTCACTTAACTGTTCCGTGAATGAGAAGTTGAACTGGGAAAACGTCTGAGTGCACTCTTCAAATATTATAGTGATAGGTATATAATCCCCAACGTCGCAGTGCAGTTCCTTGGCAACAGTTTTCCAGAACTGATCTCTTCGATATACACTCTCTTCACTGTTGAGAACATCCCAGTTCACATCAGCCACTTCAATGTACTCTCTTTCAAGAAGCGATAGCTGATTCTCATATCCGGGCCTAGTATAGTCGATGTTTGTCGTACCGGCGTGGAGAAGTTTGCCCACGACGATAGCGCAGTCGACCGACGATGAGTTCGGTGAGCCAACGGGCCCCCGACCTCGGTAAGCATATACGGTTCCGGACGTGTCAAAATGGAATTTATTTCCATCAACCGACCGCGATAGACGAACATGGGTCGTAACGGGAACTATACGCGTCATGACTCTCAGCAGGTCGTCTTCATTCGTTGCTATACAAACTGGATTTACCGCATTCTGCTCCGCACGGGGGTGTTTCTCCAATTTCTTATATACAGAGTCCATGATTGCCTTCTGTATATATTCAACAATGAGAGACTGGGTCGCACGCCGAGCCGTTCCTCTGGAAATGTGGGGGGTTGTAGAACGACTGATCACACCAGATGGTCCCCGTAAACCCCTTCTTGATGCCTGTGCACTTGTTCGAGGCTGTGGCAGTCCACTAGCAATACGTGCTGAGATGGCTTGATGAGGGAACGCCATTGTGCTGCCCTGTTGAGGTCGCCTGAGCGTCTGACCTAGTTGTGGCAATGGCTGGCCAAGAAGTGATGTAGACAGGGTCCCATAAGCTGCTTGCTGTGGAATTTGGGGACTATAATGCATGGCGGAGGCTGGGAGCCCCGAGCGTGCTGTACCAAAGACAATGGTAGGTCGATCCGGCTGATTTAGGGTAGGCTGTATAGAATGTGGAATTTGTGCTGCTGGTGAGGCAGGGATTGGCGGCCTATATATAGCTCTCGCTACATCACGCTGGGCAGAGGAGAGGGAAAACTGCGCAGCATATGACGCTGGCATACCGGCTTGTGTTAGAACCTGGTCCCCATAACCGACAGGCAGCGAAGCCGGGTCTGGGGCCACAGGATAGAACCTGCTAATCGGCAATGGAATTTGAGGTAAATCCGTGCGAAGAAGTCGAGGGCCAGCATCCCTTCTGTAGTTCACGAACTCTTCCAGCGTTGGGGGTCGATGATGATCCGCCTGGTAATAATTCAACTTGCGGAGAGCTAGAAGCCTTTTGTGCCCGCTGATCCTCGTTGTGATGCCGGGATCTATACCCCAAAAATGAAAGCCCATCATGTTTATTATAGTTTTCCGATCATATCGCCGGCCCTTCACAATGTCAGCTTCTCCGTTGGCATCATAAAATTTCCAATCGACGGGTGGGTCTGGGAGTTGTCCAAGATTGAATAACTCATAGTTGCAGGGTGGATCTGGGTAGTCAATTTTATTGGCCATGTTGAGTGTAGCTCACGACTCAAATACAATTAACGGCAACGAATAGGTATTGAATACAGGATATTGAACCGTGTAAATGAGCGCTAAATACCCGGATTTATCGGGTGTCTTGGACAAGAATAAGGTGTTGGATTTTATGGGAAAGCCTGAAGCAATGGATTAGGGGAAGCGTGCCTTGAATATAATTGATGAATTATATATATTAAGACAGTCATCGAAGAATGATGGTAGTGCCGTCGGCTTTGATCAACAAAGACCATTGTATCAACAAGATGCAGGGCCGCTGGAATCCGAAAATGGCGACAAGTATTATTGAAAGCATGGCTCCTGATTCCAGCCGTACACTGGATCGGGCTCTTCGGGACGGGTTGAATGGTTTGTTAGAGATGTGGTATGAAACTCAACACTTGTTGAGGATACCCGGTTGAATCCTTCCGCATTGTTTTGTTTGTTCAAATGACACTGGGACGATCGTTCCTGATTGCTTCTTTAGAAATCTGAATATGATAAGAGCTTCTATGGGAGGGCGCTGTTTCATCCGCACGAACCTTCTTAATCATATGGAAACGATATTTGGCCGGTTGCATTACGATCTTGAATCCTCAACAGAATGTGTATATAAGAACTGATGTGGGGAGGGGATAGTAACAGCCTGTTACTCCGTTCGATCTTGCGGCCACCTGGGAATATGGGCTCAGTCATTTCCTTTGAATAACAAATCATGTCATCTAGGATACGGACGAATTCATTATTAGCCTCTATCTCATTGATGATAGGAGGGCTAGAGTCACCACGTGCACTCTAGTGAACTAGCGCCCTGGGACGATGAGTGACTTACAAAGAATGTGTGAGAGCTGCTTTTTTCAGAATGAAAAGAAAGAAATCCATCGTCGCGTATAACTACGGAATACTAGTATAATGTAAGCTGTTCAGGCCATGGGAAGCAATATCTTCCTCTTTAGCTAATTGGCTGTCATGTTCTATAGTTAGGTCCGGAACGAATGCAGTGCTATATGTATCACTACTGCCGTCTCGGAGTGGGATTATTAGTAAAACAAAGAAGCAATAGTTATATCTAGGGTCCTTGATCTAGCTTTTGTCGGTATAATAACCAGCTGTTGCGAATACCACCTAGGTAGTATCATAGCAACTTCCTTCCCGTGGACCGCGGTAATTGGTTTGGAACGAGAATCTAACAGTAGTAATATAATAAAGTACTGGAGCTCTGATATGGAAACTGGATTGAAGGACATAAATAGAGCCTTCATATTCGCAATGATAGTCTCTTTTCTAGATGGAATAATCAAGAACGGAATAAACAAGAACAAGCTACCTCTATGATATTATTACACCGTATCCTACCAACAGCTTTATTCTTGTTTGACACTTTTAACAATATGCTGTCATCCCACAGGGAGGATGTCTGCTCCGGGTCTGATTGAAGCGTTCCTCCGAACTGCAGTTTGCCGACACAGTGCTCGAATTTGGTTTGCGTCTAGTTTGAAGCAGGTGCGAGTGGCGTGTATTGAACAGTACAAGGAATGGTTCATTTCTGAAGTATTTACGAAAAGGACTTATTTAGTGCATAGGATAGTATTTCCCTTTACGGGTTAGCATGGGCACGTGATGGAACTATTCTCGGATAGTCTTGTGGAATTCTTGAGTTTGATGCGTCACGGTGTGTTTAAGAGTCTGTCTGATAATATATATACTAGTATAGTGCTTGGAAGAGCCCATACAGCGTATATTAGCTAGGAGAGTTGTCATAAGCTTGGAATGACCTTGAAATTGCGGACACCAATCAGACACTCTTGCCACCATCGATAATCAAGTCTGCGCCATTCATGAATTTACCCTCATCACTGGCTAGGTATAGACACATGTTGGCAACATCCTCAACCTCTGTCAAGCGACCCAAAGGAACATTGAAAACGAATTTGGTTCGGTTCTCTGGGGTGTCAGGCATTCCCGTGAACGTGGAGAACAGACCTGTGCCGCAGAGAAGTGGACACACAGAGTTGACGCGTATATTATGAGGGCCAAATTCGGCCGCAAGACCCTTAGTTGCCTAGCAGATGCAGAAGCACAAAGCCGAACCATTAGGATGCTGTGCAAAATCTAATATACGGCGATCTTAATTTACTCTCACTCACATTCGATACCGCGCCCTTCGAGGAATTGTACCATACTAAGCCGGGACGAGGTCGTGACGCACCAACCGAGGATATATTTATCATTGAGCCTCCGTGACCCTGTTCAATCATTCGAGGCATGAAGTGCTTCGCAGCCCAAAATATGCTCTTGACGTTGACAGTGAACACACGTTCCCATTCATCCTCGGTAACTTCGACAGTAGACTGCGGCAAGGGATATTCGTTTCGCATTTGTTAGCATGAGCCCCTCGCTTATGAGTTCCCTATCCTTAAATTCGTGTGGTACACCTCCATAGGCGTGTGCATAAAGGATTGTATTACTGGGGCTGTTCCAAAAAAAAAAAAAAAAAACACAAACGGACCTTGTTTTCATATGAGGTTCCTGCATTGTTTACCAAGACATCCAACCTGCCAAACTTGGAGAATGTGAATTCAATGACATCTTTCCAGTCCTCGGCCTTGGTCACATCTTGTTTGCGGAACACGAGATTCGATGGGTTTTCAGCGGCGACCTTCGACCCCCCATCGACGTTGATGTCTGTGAGAACGACCTTTGCCCCTTCATTTCCAAACTTGGTCGCAATTGCTGCACCGAATCCGGATCCCCCTCCTACCAAGCGTACGCCAAAGGAAGATATAAATCAGCTGGAATCTCGAAAATTGATATTCTCCTGTTCGAGATTTGATCTTCGAATAGTGAGGAGCTCAAGAGGAGTGAGCGAGAAGAGGTGCTACGCACCAGTGACGATGGCCACCTTTCCGGCAAGTCGTGATCCTGCTTGGTCCATCCGAATTATCAAGGAGGATGCTCGGAGATAGATACTTATAACGCAGTTTATGTTATGAATGGGGCACTGTACATGTATAGACGTATACCTTTAGATAGAGTATCTAGTGGTGCTACCTAGGTAATGTTCTACTTATATATGATCAGCTCCACGAGTTCACAACGATTAACATCAAGATTAAGTTGCCAGATCTACATCTGGTCGATAAAGCTTAAGCGAGGCATGCTGCAGATCGAAGCAGTCATAATACTATGTAATTTATATAAAAGCTAGAAGTCAAACCTGTCCTCAATCATGGGAGATCCCTGGCATAGTGGTGTCATACAGTTGGATTGAATATTAGTACTACCCCATTATATGTCATGTCTGTTCATGCGACTGCATGTGCAGCGTGCTTGCTGGAGCCCGCTTCCCCCGTTATTCGTTTCCGCTTACGAGTCGTAGTCATATGTATTGTAATTTCTTGTATAATTCATGCATGTATCAATTATTGACCGGAAAATTTTATCGCAATAAAGTATATGTGATTCTTACCATCATAGTCAATAATGGCGCAGATCAAGAGCCGCTTCGGAATGCAGTAAAAATCATGATATTCTCGAGGTTGGTATACTACCATGATACCAGTCCACCAGAATGGATAATTGTACCAAAGCGGCCAAGGTTTATTATATGATGCTATTTTCTTAGACATTAATTCGCGCCACGCCAATCAATGCAGCGTTATAAATTTGTTCTATGTATGATTTAGGTAGTTAGTATTTGACTTGCAAGCCCCGCTGACTTTAACAGATGAAATACCTTACTTATCAAACTTATCATTATTTCCATGTACCACTAGTGGACGTATTTAATTATTGGGATGGATTGGTGTGGGATAAGATGATACTCTGTCGGAATTGGCTATGTGATAACTATGTACGTATATAGAAGAGCGAAGAATCAGCATTGGAGAACTTTTAGATATTCGAATGTTATGATATTGGCGGGGTTCTACCTGCCAAATGCAATATATCGGGATTCATTTTTATTTTTCTATCTCTCTCGCTGGTTACTATTGGGTAAGCTTGTTTAATCATGCATATATATGCATATATTACCTACAGCCGACCTTCCCTAAATACATATGCCGCACCTAATGTATCTCAGGTAGTCACACGGCGGGGTAAGATACGCGCTAGTACTGTAATAACGTGCATGTTCCGATTTTCCATCGCCAGGTTTGATAATAATGGCGACTATTAGTATTTTATGATGAGAGAACAAATAATTGATTTCTGGTAACTAACTTAACGGGGGAGCTGTTAGTACTATCACAGGGCATATCATAATAGAACATGTGCGGGAAGGGCCTCAGATTTCCCATCCTCATTGTTCCTCTTTTGGCCATCCCATTTCGAATCATTTAGTGAGCATAATGTCCCAACGGATCGTGGATCCGGTGGTTGGTGAAGCTGAAAGTAGAGCTTGCATCGAAGCTGATGAGGATGCTGCGCTCTTGGTATGTACCCGCGATCTCCGGTCCCCTTCCCCTAAATTCCTCTTGCGGCCATATGCATTCGGATACTGACTGACATAAATTTTCTCAAGGGAACTATCGGCTATAAGCAGGTATTGCATCCATAATGGAGCTGTTGAGCAAACGCGTATAGGTATATATATAGAACAACTCACAATTTGATACAGGTACTCCATAGATCCTATTCACTACTAGAGAACTTCTCGACAACATTCGGTACTAGCCTCATTATTGACTACCATGATATTTTGACTTTCTGATTCTTTCGTAGCTGCTCTTTACTTCGTTGGAGCTGTTCGAGTCACGTTCACCACCGGCATTGCTGCTGGAGGGAACTTAGCGTATTGGTGAGCATGAAATGCCATCTTCAACGTGGTATTATCTAACGGGATGTATATGTGTGCTTAGGACAAGTTACCTTGTGACTATGGTATTTACCTTCATGACAGCCGCAGTTATTGCAGAGGTATGTTCGGCATTACCGTCCGCGGGATCAATTTACCTATGGGCAGCCGAGGCAGGGGGTCCCCGGTTTGGTCGACTCCTAGGTTTTGTCGTTGCATGGTGGAGTACCACCGCATGGACTACATTTTGTGCTAGTAGGCAGACTTATTTAATAGAGTGCTAGTTAATGGATGCTATTATGCTTACATTCCTGCAGGCAACACCCAGGCGGCTGTAAACTACATGCTATCAGTTAGTTCCTTTGCCGTATGAGCCAGCGTTCGTCTACTGAAGGCCCTATAGGAATTGGCTGTCTTTAATGTCGACTTCCCGACCGATACAAGCAACATCAAATTTCGAGCGGTTCAATGGATTTGCACTGAAGTCTTATTAGCATTAGCCGCAGTGGTTAATTTCTTGCCGCGTATGTCGGAGGCCCCCTTTGTTTGGAGCCTTTTTGGCTGATTGCAAGTATTAAACTTCTTTCAGCGAGGTTCTTTCGATGGATCTTCTATCTATCATCGTTCATGGTGTTGCTTGACTTTCTATTGAATCTCATCTGGCTGCCTATTGGTGTGCAGAACGCCTGGGGCTTCCGTTCTGCCCAAGAAGCGTTTATGACAACGTACAATGGAACAGGTGCACCTCCTGCTTGGAATTGGTGCCTTTCGTATCTTGCTACTGCCGGAATCTTGATCGGGTTTGATGCCTCCGGTCATGTTGCCGAAGAAACGAAGAATGCCTCTATTACTGCCGCCCGAGGCATCTTTTGGAGCACTGTAGCTAGCGGGATTGGAGGACTTGCAACTATTATCCTCTTTCTTTTTTGCGCGGTCAGTTTATTTGCTGCCAACTGCCGAACTTGTATTTTATGATCTGTGCTGACTTGCTAAAGCCTGGCCCCGATATCCTCTTTGGTTTTGGTTCGCCCCAGCCGTTTGTGCCTCTCTATGCTGCAGTCCTTGGCCAAGGGGGTCATATAATCATGAACATAATCTGCATTGTGACACTATGGTTTGTACGTAGTTTATGACTCCGCATTACGTGTCCGCAACCGTTTTAACGGCTCTCCTAGAATACCGCTGTGGCGGTCGTGGCTGCCTCTCGTCTCATTTTCGCAGTGGCTCGCGACGGGGTCCTGCCTTTTTCAAGCTGGGTATCTCGTGTGTCTTCAACTGGACAACCTCTTAATGCAGTTATCGTTGTCTGGGGTGTGGCTGCTCTTGTTACTTGCACGATCCTCCCATCTAACGTAGCATTCACGTCTCTCATTTCTGCGGCAGGGGTCCCATCTGCTGCAGCATATGGCCTCATCTGTTTCGGAAGGGTCTTCTTAACGCCCAACACCTTCCCGAAGCCGCGATGGAGTCTGGGATGGTGGAGTAAACCGTTCCAGCTGGCAGGGATCGTTTGGAACGCCTGGGTTGTGGCTGTACTTTATTCTCCGTATACATTCCCCGTTAATGGGGAGAACCTGAACTGTGAGTTGATCTCCGCCCGAATTGTACTTCACTGATTTTATCGATTCTTTCTTGGAAATCTCACCCTTCTATACTTGATGCTATGCTATACTAAATTGTGACTCTTATAGATGCACCCATTATCATGGCCGGTGTGACTATTCTTGCGCTGCTTTCCTACTGGTTTACCCCTGAGGAAGCATGGCTTCCCAAGCAGCATATTTCGCATTTCATCAAGAGTGCCGCTATTTCTTCTGAACAGACTGTAAAGATTACTCCTAAATGAGGACTCGCATTCTCTGAAGGCGAGAACTGAATCTAGAAGGGCGGGGTATTTGGCCAGACATCACCCAGGGAATAAACATACATGTAATGAATAGAGTCCATAGATTTCATGGTGGTAAGCGTGTATTTATTGGCGATTAGTCAATTAGGTAGTTATGGAATTTGATTGATGTTCTAAGACGGAAGTGGAGCTCTGGCGGCAAGGCCATGGTCAAATTGGGTTAGGGCCGACTGAACATGTTGTAGTCGGAGAACGCTCAGCTCAAATGGCCTCGTGTTCAGAGCCTGTCTCAAGCTTAGCCTTCTGAATATCCTCTTCTCTTGCGAATGAAGGAGCCTGGCAAGCCGATGGTGAACGCTCGTGAACGCTCTTCCGTGCTGAATAATTCCTCTATTTAGCAAGATGAGCTCCGCGGGCCCGCGAAAGTCGATTACTAGTTTGGCGTCAACGCCGACTACATCTTTGTCACATTTCCCCTTCACACAGCTAGAGTCTCCCCGGATTCCCTCTTCACAGCGTTTCTTGCCCAGAAGACCGTCATCCGCGGGTTCGATTATCAGTATTGGTGGAATTCTGGACACGTCTCAGCATCATGCTTTTACAGCCGAATCTGGCCAAAATGGTCCGTCTCTATCCAGTATAGTTTGGAGGTAGTATAGGGCTAACTAATACTTCGATGCAGCTATCTCCGCTCTCACACAACCCCCGATTGTCCGAACGGGCCTTCCGCACATGGCTGTTTCGACCAACGGTTATAGGCCTCCTTCCTCCAGAGATATCCCTCCGGTAACGTTGACGAATATCCCGCATGTGGAATCGAAATCATTTCAGCAGTACCTTTCTCAGGTGGGATCTCTGTATGATGCTTTCCAGCATGCAAAACACGGCGGCTGGGATGATGGTGATTCTGAGTTGTTGCGGGGGAGGAAGTCCGGTTTGAAAACGAAGGAATCAAGCCCGTTCAAGGCGTCGACACCATTAGAACAGCGCTGCTCCAGTATTCTAGGGAGTCCTAACTCTACTCTTCCAATTGATTCTCGGGATAGGTGGATACCAGGCCCCCGCGGGCACCAAGCCGTGACCCCTTTGTCAATAATTCCAAGTGTATATTTCGATGAGGATTTCCATCTAGAGAATCCCCGTACTTTTGATGTTGTCTCTGAACGATCTGACGTACTCCCACCGCTGCCAAAGCGCCTAGTTCAGGATGCCAACGGAGCGACGGTAGAAACAGCAAATCCTGAGAGAAAGGCATTAGCGACGAATGCCATACTACAAGAGAAGCTTTCCTGGTACATGGATACCGTAGAGGTTCATCTCGTCTCATCTATCTCTACTGCTTCAAAGTCATTTTTTACGGCGCTGGGGTCGCTACGTGAACTACATGCAGAGGCGGCCGATTCCGTGAAAAGGATACAGAGTTTACGGAAGGACCTGAACAAAATTGATAAAGAGATGGCGACGGGTGGGCTAAAGGTCGTCAACCTACGACGCCGCCGGGAAAACGTCCGGCAATTAGCTGATGCGGTGGCCCAACTACGTAAGGTAGTAGAGCTGGTTTCCAAATGTGAAGAGATGGTCGAGATGGGACATATTGAGGATTCTATGGACCGCTTGGATGAAGTGGAAAGGTTGATGGCTGGTGACAAGACTACGAGGCCACAGGCCACAGTCAGTGGCAAGGAGACTGGAGTTGGACGGATTATTGACTTGCGAGGAATTAAAGCCTTGGAGGGTGCGTCTGATGATCTCGCCCAGCTTCGGGCTCGCATTGGCATGGCATATGAGAGCCGCTTTCTAGATGACTTGTTGAGTGATTTGCGACAACATGTGGACAGCATCCCTCCAGAAGTGACATTGCAACGCTGGAGTCTATCTTTCCAACGCTCCCGTGGCAACCACCGAGCCACTAATTCAATTTCACCGGCATACATGGCTTTTGACAGCCAGTTGAGATCAAAGCTACACGTTGACCTCTTCGGTCTTGGCCGCGCACAACACACGATACCAACTGCGACCGCCTTCAAAAACGCCATTTTGCGGGAGATGAAGGGTTTGATTCGTAGGCACCTACCAAGCTCAAGTGATGATGATAATGAATCAGTGATGTCAGCCTCTACCCATGGTGGAAGACAGTTGAATCAGCAAGAAAAGTCGGTAATCCTCGCCCGCAACCTTCGAGCACTGGATGCTAGAGACGCGCATGATATGTTGACAAGAATATACACCGGCGTGAGCGAAGCGCTGAGGAGGCTTAGTATTCAAGTTAAGATTCTTCTGGATATTACTAGTGGTCTAGGGGTTCAGTCAAACAGCTCCGGCCCGCGATCGCCACCAAAAAGCCCTAGCGCACAGAACTTGGATGACACCCTCAAACCATCTATAGATCCTGCCATTGCCCAGGAGGAGATTCTGCAGGTGTTGGACATGTCTAGTCTTCTGGGTCAAGCCGTTGATACGGTTGAACCTCAGATAAATAAAGTCCTTAAAGTTCGATCGGAGCAAACATCGCATCTTGCTTTAAATGATTTCTTAAAATATTTTACCTTGAATCGGCTCTTTGCCGATGAATGCGAGGCTATCTCGGGACGAAGTGGCATAGCTCTGAAGACTGTTGTGGATAATCAGATCAGGGAGTTCATCTCACAATTTGGGGATAGCCAACGCCGTGGGATCGTGGAGGTTATGGATTCAGACAAATGGGATGCGACAGACTTCGGCGACGCTGAGAACACGATTCTTTCGAGAATAATTCAAGCCAGCACGAAAGATGTCGACGCATGGCTGCAAGTGCCTAATATTTGGATACAAGGTGGAGGCGTGTCCCAGGATGGCATGTTACTATTGAATGGTACCACTCCTAACAGCTCTGGAAAAGATAAGGTCCGAAGTGCGATTGTGGATGAGCAGCGGTTCATTCTCTCGGAATCAGCAGCCGCGACCATGAAAAGCATTGAAGAACTTGAGTATCTCATGGCGAACATTCCTAGTATGGCGCAGGAAGTTGGCTCTAACCTTTTAGAGTGCTTGAAGTTGTTTAACTCACGTTCATCTCAGCTGATTCTGGGCGCTGGGGCTACAAGAAGTGCAGGTCTCAAAAACATTACAACAAAACATCTAGCGCTCTCCTCACAAGCACTGAGTTTCATTATCGCATTGATTCCCTATGTGCGCGAATTCGTCCGTAGATATTCTTCCTCTCCTCCTTTGATGGCTGAATTTGATAAAGTCAAACGGCTCTACCAGGAGCATCAAAATGGCATTCATGAGAAGCTTGTTGACATTATGGGTGCTCGCGCATCGATTCATATTGCCTCTATGAAAAAGATTGACTGGGATACAGAAAGGAACACCACTTCTGTGAGCCCGTATATGGAAACCTTGACGAGGGAGACAGGAACGCTCCAACGAGTTCTAGCTAAACACCTTCCGGAGATTACCGTAACGATGATTATGAACCCAGTCTTTACCAGTTATAAGGACCAGTGGACGAAGGCTTTCCAGGAGGCCCCAGTGAAGAGTGAACTTGGCAAGCAAAAGTAGGCCGACCTTTTATAGTTCCACATTCCATGTATCCCTTTTTTATTTCAGTAATATAGACGGCAACTAATGATGGCTCTAGAATGCTATCCGATGTTGAGTTCTTCAACTCCAAGATCAGCAAGATAGATGGTGCCCATAACTTGGGCGATCATCTTATCCAGGTAGTCAAGGCCAAGACAATCAGCTCCAGGTCCAACGGCGAGGCTGCTTCCCAATCTAGCGACTCGGAGGGACGCCGTGTGTCCGCAGACGACAACGATAAAGAGCCTGAAAAGGCTGCGGAACCGTGATGTTGTCACAAGCCTACTTTCATGAGACTATTGAACCCTTACTTTTTGTGTCACATACATGAGAAGCTTGGGGCCTTTACCAAGGAATGTCAGCCCCTTTCTCGGCTGAACTGCATAGCCGTGCACTAGGATGGGGTGAATTGGACATGTCTTTCCGAGTTAATTCGTAACCTGAATATACGAGGGCCAAGGGATCTCGTTTAATTACGGACTACATTTATATTCGTTATGTCCTTTCTTCAATCATAGAAGCGAATAAGACTTGGAGACTAATACATACATTATATTAAGGGAGTGTTTTCCTTCTTTCTCCCCCTTTTTCCTCATCTTCCCCGGGTTTAGACTGCCTTCATTTTCGCGAATAATAATGCCATACCTTTTGATATGGTAATTCACTTTAGTCGCATATCTTATCATTGTGCTTTTATTTTAGTTATGGGTGGGTGGGCGTCTGTGCAATTCTCAGGAATTTCTGAGTCACGCCAATGGTTGTCCGAAGGACTGGTATTGTTTATGATATTTTATTTATTTTTCTTTTTTTCATTTTCGTCCGTGTCGTATCATGTACTAACACCGACCGAATTCAGGCTCTCTCCAACTTGGGATGGGTCTGTTGTCAGTCCGACTGCCTATCTTAAATCTACGAAACAACCTTGGAGCTGAGGGAAGCTACCGAGGCGGAACCTCTCTAATCCTTACTCTCCAAACCATCATTCGCAGGATCGGAAAAGCCATCATTAAAGGATGGCTTGTAGATTGCCTCTTCTGGTTACGGTTTTTCTCTCAAGTGGGGTCGCCCTACATGTTGTCTTTCGCTCTAGGTTGCGCTATACCTTACCATTAATGATATTAGTATATGCCTGAAAGTAAAACCAAGGGAACGTGCAGCCATATTTTTACGTTTTCAGCATCGGAGGCAATTTTTCACAGACTTCTCAGTGACGCGGAGATGAATGAATGATGAATCAGCTAGTCTTTAGGTTTTTCGACACCACTAATGGCACTGACCGCAGTGGACGCGTCTTCGCCAGCCATGACTAGATGAGCAGAAGTGTAGAGTCTAATAAGTTGACTAGAATAACTGAGAATATTATCATATATACAGTTGCGCGGGATTAGCTATCTATTCAATTGACAGAAAAAGAGGTCTATTCTATCGTCGTATTTCGAATTTGATGCACGTGGCTCAAACCGGGGAACTTTCTTCAAGCCGTGAATATCGTTATATCTCGGCCTTCTAGCTCCCTTATAAGTGCTGTACATAGCAGTGGCGGCTATTACCTAGATCGGGCTCAGTAGTTTCGATGCAGTGAAGGGTAAGGCAGCAGCAAAGAAGTAAAGAGAATAGGTGCCCCATACACCAGCGATAGATCCTTCGTAGCCTTTTTTATTGACTGGACGCTCGCTGTCATGTTTGCTATTGAACCCAATCATGAGTGGGTAATAATTTGACTACAGCAGTGAGACCAAGCATTAGCGAAGCCAGAAAGAGTATGTATGTACATTATAAGTTAGGGCAGTCGGGAAGGCTAGGATGGGAAACCGACCGAATGGACTAGTTAAATTAATAGGCCTCCAGTGGCCTGCTAATCAAAGGTCCTGGAAAAGCTGGTGGCTGACAAGCTCTCAGCCGTGGTGGAGGAATACGCGCTGGCGCCCAACACCCAGATGGGGGCGCGAAGCAACCGGTTGACCCGGTCTGCCCTGTCCCTTTTGACAAGCGTAGTGCATACGGCCTGGGCCCGTAACCCGAAATTTATCGTCTCTATGCTTAGCCTCTCCTATGGATTCTGCGAAAGAAGCGGCTCCCTGAGTGGGTTGTCAGCTTCGTCCACGGGTTCCTCACTGGTCGCAAGACACAGCTCGCCTTCAG
>JAHQZX020005556.1:0-20197 GCA_019804575.2 Pseudotulostoma volvatum
TAATGGAATCTCTCGCTCTCCTCGTGCCTTTGTTCGGTAGGCAGTCTCCCATTCATGGTCAAGATCCCCAAGCAATAGCTCTGTTGCCACTGCGAGGCGGGCATGATCTCTTATCATCCGTTGTTCTCGTTCGAATGCTCGAGAAGATACTGCATTGCTGCTTGCCTCCCTGTCTTCTCGGTTCTGTATAGGGTCCATTACAAACTCCTCGCTAGAGACACGATCCTAGTTCAAGATTGTGCCACACCCCACACAATGAGAAAGAAATCTAATGTTCGGCTTCAGAATATTTACGTGAGGACATGCAACAACCGGCCCCATGTCAGGAGAAGTTGGCCTCCGCATGTGTATATCACATCGTTTCACAATAAGCATACCATGCGCTAAAAACATAATCGACAGCTTAGTCTTAACAGCCACATCTAGATGGACTGTAACTGAACATTCATGTAATAGGCACCGCCGTCCCTCCTCATTGGCTAAGACTCTATGAAGTGTCAGGCTGTCGGTACAGAATTCCCATCACTTCAGTTTGATCTAAGATATTTCGTAAACAGTAATACATCGGGAAATGTCAAACAGATGCAAAGGCATAGGCCAATACTACTAGCCTCTACCATGCAGCACTTAGCCCCAGGACGAAAAGACCAAGCTTTCGCTTTAAATTCAGAACGGGATGCAGTTTCAGGCATTTCCCACAATACTCCCAATGGGCATCCTTAAGCCAAATGAGAAATTGGCTTCATGCATTTCTAGGTGGATTATAACATAAATCAGTGTGTTTATCCCTTAATAATCGGGGAAAGCACAGTTCAATGTCTTCCAGGACTGAACCGAATAGTCAAAATAAGATCTTGCAACTCTAGGCTGGACAAGCTAGCCTGACATGGTAACGGAAGGAATGAAAAGATTGTTCATTAAAGAACGAACCGTTGCGAATCCTTCTTACCTCGGTCTGATGCGCTCTATGCATCTATCTTTCATCATAGGCCCATCATATTGCGCTGGTCTATAGCTAGGTATCTTCTATATACCTAGTCGACATTATTGCGTCACTATGGTGCCGGAACGCCAAATCCGGTATCCTTCAAGCAACAAACCGGACATTTTAAAAATGAACCCTAGCCCTACCACGGCAAATGAAAAATTTGACAATACAGATTCATAGAATTAGCAAAAGTATGTTTCTCAAATTTTGATTACCCGTCGCTAAGCGATTAAAAAAGCCGGGCCCAAAACTTGGAGATTTTGGTGAAACATCCCAACTAATGCCTAATACGGTTTAGCCCTGATCATGTGATCCGGATTGGGTGGATTTCGAGTGCATCTGGCCAAGTCCCTGCACAAGGGGGGCAAAACAACGGTGGCCGGTCGTAAATTAAGTTAGTCGTTTTTTTAAAAAAATCTTTTTTCTCTTTTCTTTTCTTCTTTCCCTTTTCTCTTTTTCGCGTTTCGGTTTTTTTTTTTTTATTTTTTTTCGGGCACTTGGCTATAGAGTCCGGCGCCAAATAATAAGACCCTGTCATATACAATACTCCGTTAGTAATACCGTCCTATGCAGCCTTTCGGCCGCTTAAAGACGTTAAACAATGCGACAACAACAACATCATACGGACGTCTCGGGCATTGGTATGGGCGGATTTTTCATGCCAGGGTCTGGAGCTGAATGCGTTTGCGGTTCCCCTGCAGCGATCGGCTACAGATACTGCCTTTGACATCAACTTCTATGAAGTGGAGGTTATTAAGTCCGCATTACAATGTTGGGGCCCTATCTATCTGGTCATCGTCCACTCACTTTCTTTGTCTTCACGGATCATAAGACATCGGAGCTTGGATTCTTAAAACACTCACTTCATTCTCCAGCCAACACACCCCTGGCGCCGGCCTATGATATTGTCGTCGAACGAGGGGGTTCTTCTAACAAATTAGCGGACGCTCTCACGTTTCGATAATAATGTAATTGCTAATTTGCGGCCTTACTAGCATAACTACTCGAACCTTGATTCTCCAGCGGTGTTTTATGCCTGGGCTAAAGACCTAGCTTACCTCAAGATGTCGCACGATGCCTTATGATTTCTTTGTAGTAATGGTCCGACCCCAGAAGAAGCCGCGCCCCTGTTTTTTCTCCTACCCTACTTCCTGGCCCAGCTCCACTGGCGCCCTGAATTGATGCCGCCGACAACTACGCCAAGGCTGACAATCTCATCCTAGGATAGGTCCCAGGATCATTCAGGTGGGAGCTGTGCCGCCGATATTAGTAACAAGCTAGTTATTCATTACACCCTTCTACCGTAGCCCCCATTACTTTCCCTTCATTGTCGCAAATGGCGCTGGACCTCTTGCCTGCTCCAGCAAGGGCTGCATCAAGCAGAAAACCCTCATTTCAGATTATCGAATAGACTTGTTGATCAGGTTATCGAGGCGAATAAATGCGTTGAGACACTGAAGAGGGTACTTCCAATTTCTGAATGAGGACGACGTGTGTGATCTACTCTCTAGGTAATAGAACTAATACTATTATAATCTTCAAGTAAGCTATAACTCTAAAGCAACTCGACTTCACCCAGTATTGCACGCATTCATTCGCCTCGATCGCCTCATTGGCAAGCCTATCTCGATTACCTGAAATGAGGATTTATGCTGCATGAGAACACGTTCACACTGCAGCCATTACTAGAATAGACAAGCGGCCCAAGCGCCCTTTGTTGCGACAATGAAGGCGAACTAATCACTTGTCCATCCCGGTATTGAATGGGGCTGGCCGGGGCTTCTTGCCAAGGATTCTTCAAGGTTGATCCATCATTGCGGGAAAGAACCTGCCAGACAGCCCCATGGTAACTGTCCGTAGCTCAAAGATTGGTAAAAAGGGGTTGATATATGATCAGGAATATTCAGCTTTTTGACGAATTCATAGCGCTCTATTTCATCACATATAAACCAATGCATGCCGTGGTCTCTTGCTCCAGTCCTCCCTTAAAAAAGAGTCCACAGATTTGTTGTCTGTCTCGGCGACAATCAAACCCGCTGGAATTTCACTCATCTTATGCTTTTAGCAGGCTTGAAGATTGCCTTCGCGGCTTACGATTACGATATACTTAACCTCCCAAGTTCTAGCATATCCATTGGTTGATTAATTTTGAAAGGAATATTTTGAGGCTATAAAATAAAATAAATCAAGCAATATATAGGTACCTCTCGCGTCACCGGACTCTTCATTAAGATTGGCTATCTCTAAGAAAGCCTCACGGCGCTAAGGCGTTTTCCGAATATATACAACAACCGTCCGAATCTTTCCAAAGGATCCTAATTTTCTCTAGCTATCGGGAACCTGCTCTTCTTGCTGTGATTAAGAGTGACCATCCATTTTAAATGCCTCGACATTCTTTCTAAAAAAGGAGGCCCTTACAGCAGATTGACAGGATGACCAAAACAACAGAGACAGCGTTTCCCCGGATTTAGACCCGACCTCCCAGAATCTTACGTACACAAAAGTGTCAGTTGTGCCGATGTTGTCAAGCACAGAATAATACAGCCGATCTTGAAGCTCGTAATACTCGAAAACAGGGATAGTTGAAGGAGCCATATTCTCACCGGAATGGGCTTCTGATACTAATTCGTTTGAGGCTGACCAGGCAGTCTTTTCCTTTGGCGTTGAAACAGGACACGGTGTGCGACAACAGCAATAACCTATCATGCCCTTTGAAGTCGGAGACGTATTTCGAAGCTTAAGTGAATCAGACCTTTGCTCAGAAAAAGCTCTTTCCTGATCTGGTCCTGTTTCTCGCGATCGATAGGGATCGTCCTCAGTTACCCATATTTGAAGGACAGTTACGGAACTACTATGAAGGACAAGAAAAAAGACACTGGATAGAGTATTTCGTAAAATAGAGCACTAGATCCCGATGAACTCCGTATAATTCAACTTGAGAGAGAAAGACATATGTATTATTTATTGTAAACCGGGTGATCAAAGAGATCTTAACCTGCAGTTTATCTCTATCGGTAGGGCCGACTCTGACTAGGCTACTGGACAGCCATTCGGGTGGGAAATAACCAAGTTAGCGGGCATCTGAGGCGCTCACTAGTGCTGCGCACTAAGATCACTGAAAGTTTATTTTATGATCCCACTTCTCTGTTTGCATTTGAAATATCTTGTCGTGGTGTGGTGCGGATTGAGTAGGCGTCCGCTACCATACGTTTGAAACAAATTCTATGCCGACTCCTTGCGAGAAAACAAGGTTCCTAATTGAGACAAGAAAATGGCAATTATGTTAATATGATGAATGAATTCCTTATCTTTAAATTTATTTCTTCTTCTTAACCCTATCTACAACGTCGATCCACGGCAACTTGATCCCTCGTCGACCCAGCGCCGTCTCCACAGCGCCTCGCTGATCGCCTTGAATGAGGACCTCCATCACCCCCTTAGCGGCACCGGTCGCCTGCGTCACGCTCGTGCTGCTCGCGCACCTCTTCTGCAGCTCCTCCGCAAGAATGTTTGGTACGATCCCGAACACTTCCACGCCGCAGACCTTGGTGACAGTTTTATTAGACGTGCGGCGCTCGATTGTCAAGGTTACCTTGGGTAGCGGGCCGGCTTTGGGTTTAACATCCGCCAGTGTTTGGTTCTGTTTGAGGATGACATGGAAGGGCGCGCATAGTGACGGATCTTCGAGGATACGCTTGAAGAGGCCGTCACGGGTGACTTTTCCTCGGGCGATAGTGGCCGTATCGTCTTGTGATGAGGTTGTGAATATTGTGTTGGCCAGGAACGGGTTGAGTTTGATAATTCGGCGGTTCTCCTTAGTAATGATCGGTGGATCCTGCGAGGCCAGGTACTCCTCTAATCGTTTGGACACCTCCGAGTGCTTGTAGTAATTCTTGGGATCACTGTGGGAAAGGGATGGGAACAGCGTAGGAGTCAGTTTCCCTGTTGGACGATAGAGAGTCTGCACAGTCACTGTTTGGCCTAACGATGGGTCATCGCCTTCGTCGGCTGGCTTTTGTTTCCCTACGCTCTCCGGGATGCTCTTGGAGGGCAACTTGTAAGGCACAAAGTCTTCCACTCGGTAATCTTCGAAGTCGACATCCAAGATGATGGTCTCCTGTCCGTTACGATCCTTAGATTTAACCAGTTGCTCTTTGTCAAGATGCTTGATGAACTTCTTGACATTTTTCCAGCTCGTTTTCTTTATCTGATAGTATTGAGCTTGTTGGGGGGAATGGATTGGCAGGTATGGCGTTATCATGCTCGAGATTAATGCTGACGGTTGCACAGGCAGCGAGAGCCCATGATGTGGTAAAGAAGGGTTATTCCTCTTGAGTTGATATAGGGAGTATAGGAATGCGTTCACAAAGGCGGTTTCGATTTCTGCATATATTCTAGTCAACGTCGATCGTGGCATTCATTTTAGGGTCTTTCCATACCTCTTGGTGTAGGTTCCGTCTCTTGCACCGCTGGAAGAGTTTCGGATGGTTCCTCAGGATTCTCAACCAAAAGCACTCCGCCTTCCTGCTCATTTTCTTCATTCTGCTCCTCCTCGACCGTCAATTCCTGAATCCCCTCGCTGGCCTGGTTGACACCCTTATCCCATCCTTCCAGATATTCTGGAGCCGGCTGTCCAGGTCGAGATGATAGACTCCACATCCAGAGCTCATCTCCTTCCCAATGAACACCGCGGACAGCGTGACCTTTGACCCCTTGAACCTCACCAAGACTAGCCACATTGATCTCGCAGACTCCTACCACAAGTGGTACGGTGGGTGCATCTAAACTAGCCACTGCCACCACCGCCCCTTTGACAGCGCTTTCGGGAAACGGAGGTCCGTTGGCCAAACCTGGAGTCATCAAATCCGCTCCGCTGCACAACTTCCGCATCACTAATCCTGACGTGTGAAGGAGCGGTATAAGATGGGGATTGTGCCATAGGGTGTAGACTGTGGGGTAGAAACGGTCGACCGCGTCAGGTCTATGCTCGACCTTAAACCATAGAATGCGGTCTTCATTGGCTGCCCCAGAATGGGAACCGATATAGATGGTGCCCTGCACTTCTCGGAGTTCTGGGCCGGCAGTAGTCGAAAATCGAGCCGATTGGGCGTTCTCCGGAAGGATAGCATTCCGAGCTATGGAGAGGTTCGTAGACGTTTGGCTTGGATCTACTGCAGTAGCACCATCGCCGCTTGCCTCGGCGGGTGTGCCAGGCGGGATGTTGACCTGGTAGTCCCGGATGATCTGATCGGCAATCTTGCGCCGGTCAGACGAACGGAGAGGAGAAAGGGTTTTTATCTTGTGGCTGGTAAGCTTGAGTTCCAAAGACTGATAATGGATTCAAGACAGGTTCGATGTATTCAACCACTTCGATACATTCTAGCTGTGTGGGTAACCTTCGTTGAATCGCCATGTCGGAGATCTGGGGCAATGTGGGGAAGGGTTCACCCACAACTGGTTTTTTCTTGAACATCCTTCTACAGACGAGCCAGAAGCCGAAAGTTGAATCTTCTTTTAAGAATTCCCCGTGTCGTCACTGTGGACCAGGATACTTAGACTGGGAGGGATTTAATGTATGATATGATAGAAGGGGGGTTGTTGAAGAACTGATACTCATTTAACATACACAAATATACATGTAACACTACATTCAACATGGTATCTGTAGCATGATAGTATAAAGTACTATCAAGTACTATACATCATAGGGCCCATACGAATGGTAACGACAGCGCCTACTACATACTACATATCAGACCAGTACATGTATTATCATACATATATACCTCATACATAAGTTACATACATACATTAAGGTACATACATATATAGTATAGTATACAGTATATTCACTCCTTTGGCTTCTAGAGAGATGTACGGAGTATCACGCCATACAATCTATCTACAATATCCCCTGATGCCCTATTATCCGGATTTCACCCCGCTATTCTTGGACGTGTCGGATGTAAATCTTGAGTTTTTTTTTCTATCTTTTCCCGAATGTTACTTGCACTATCTCGGTTTCTACGGATGTGAAGGGGACGCAAAGGTGATAGAAAGGGGACCAACTCATTTTTTCTCTCTCTGGTTTCATCTTTTTTTTTTTATAAAACATGTAAATTGGATCTCGATTGTTTACATTCACACAAATCATGTATGAAGCATGTAGACTAATAGAATACGGATCGAAGAGGATGATCATGACCCATTAACAAACGAAAGCGTGGTGCAAAGTTCAGGGTGAAATTTTATTCTAAGAGATCGTAGAATAGGTCTATATATCATCCATTCCTAGGGTCGATATATCCTAATCTTGACGAGAATTTGTGGTTTGTGGTTTAAGTTCGAGGGGATGCCTACTTTGAGAAATCTTTAATCAAAAGCCGATTTCCCTCAGCCTTCTTTGAGTAAGGTTTTGTGGCGCCTCAACTACATTTAGCTATATATCATGAGGCTCTTCCTCCTTAACCGAGAAGCATACCCATGGCTAATTTAAATAACCAGTCAAAATTACTGCTCGTGGTATTAGACCCACTTACGTGCTATAATAGTGAAGGATTCCAGCATCAACTTATCAGCCTTGTCTTTTCATTATAGGGTTTATCGGATTCATTTGCTTCCTGTAACAGTGTTCAGTATTTCCTTATGATCCTTTTTCACAGCCCATAACAGTGCGGCTAGGCCGCTTTCGGGCTTTCAAGAAGCAGTCTTATTCCCTTATTATGCCCATTCATTACACCCCATATCAATAGCGTTTGACCATTCTTATCGTTAGGCTCCGTGTCCGCACCTTTGGCAAGTAGCAACTTCACCAATGGTACATTTCCACCCCTCGACGCCCAGGATAGGGGTATCAACCCATTATCATCCCTGAAGTTGACCTTGTAACGCAGTAGTGTATGGAACAAATAAAGGCATTTGCAATAAAGGAATTTGTACCACCTCATGCCCTTTTTCAACGGCCCGGATTAGCAAAGTTCCACCATCTCTGGAACCCGGCTTGGCCCCCTTTTCGAGCAGCAGCTCCATTATTGTTTGATGCTTATTTTCTACAGCTCGTGATAGAGGTGTTCATCTACCCATATCGTAGGACTCTAGGCTAACGCCTTTCTCTAGTAGAGGCTCTGCCACTGTATAGTATCCGTTCCTTGCAGCCTGTAAAAGAGGTTCCGACCATTGGAAGCGCCCTTTGTTTCAAGATTCGCTTGCCTTTCGATTAGGAGTGTCACCATTTCCTCATATCCGCTTGACCATTTTATTGTATCCAAGTTTCAATACAACATGGAGAGCAGGGAGGCTCTCACCAACCATGAGAAGAGTGTAGAATTTTTCCATGTCTTTCTTCGAATCAAGTGCTATTAATAGTAAAGGTATATGTTGCTTCTTGGTGCCCATCCGAAGACATCGTGTAGTTGAGAATGTCATAAACGCCCACTAGATACCCAAGGGCAGAAATTCCAGGTTTCGTTATCACTCACTGCAAGTTGTTCGAACATTACCCAAACTGATGATTCACGAATTATGTGTTTTGTTTGCGGGGCCCAGTTTGTAATAGCGTAATTAAGATGTTTATATTGCATCTGATCTGGAATTGACCTGGTGTAGGGCCTTCGAAAAGTTGAATAGTCCCGATTCCCTGACCCTCGAAAAAAGAGCCTACTGAAATTAGACGAGGACGGGAGAGCTTCACCCGCAAGGGAAATTGGGCTTGGAATTCCCACTGTAACTGCTGGCGTTTCATCTGCGTGCCTGCATATTTGAAGACTGAAGGTTGAGAAGGAAAGATAAGTAATACAGAACTCTCCACAGTCAGGTTCGCCCCATACTGAGCTAGCAGGATACCCGGGAGCACATCTTTCTCCATACTCCTCAAGGTATTGTTTTACGGAAGAATGTGCAAAGCGAACACAGGAATCAGTGAAATCCACAATTACAAGATTTGCACAGCAGCCAATAGCGAAACCCGCCTGCCATAATTTCCCGGCGTCCCATACGGTGTCTTGTGCTTCTCATAGTTCTTCAACGTCGAGTGGTCTGGCTGCAAAGAAAACCCTTTTCAGTGCTTTTAAAGCACGGCCATCCCGGAAGTTTATTCTTTCTATGCAGCGTCGACATATCTCTTCCAAATCTTTCGGTAGTGCAGCTAAGGCTGGTCGTATTTCCGCATCTGTGACGCATGTATCCCTGAGAATCTCGAGCTAGAGATACGCCCACAGGAACGTATGCGAGTTAGTGTATAATGCACAGAATATGATCCTTATAGAGAATTGAATCTAGCATCATACATTCCCGATAACTCTGTCAAAAGCAGCTGCTTAATCTCGTTCATCAATAATGGATTACGGGTAAGCTTTCTATGCATTATCTTATCAATAAAATTTCTTTCGATGTAAGTCTCAGTGCCTCGCGGCACGTTGGCTGATGTCGAGATCTGACGAATTCCAGGTACCTATAAAGTAGCAATGTTTATGTATCCCAAAACTTGTTCTCTGCTAAGCAATAGGATCCGCGATCCTTGCGGTAGCCTTGGGACATGAAATAGCAACCGAATGAGCTCTAAAAGACTTTTAGTATGCTCCTGATCTAGAGCATCGAGCCCGTCGATAATATAGATTGTATCCAGTGTGACGACCCGGCACATGCCTAGGTTTCTGCCGCCGCACACCGCCGGTACATAGGTTGAAGATCTTTTCTTTCTCTTTTCTCTTTCTTTCTTTTTGCTTCCTGTACTTAATATTTTATTGATAATAGCACCTACTTTGAATCAAGAGCTTCGTTATCTTTAGTTCATGTAGATTTGGCTACCTGTCACATCCAGTACGTCATGAAGAGGCGGATAAAAGAATGTATAAACCCCGCAGCGCCTTATGATGCTCATTTTCGCAATAGAAAAAGACGGTTGGAGCTCAGACCTTAGAAGAGCAATGCTTTGCAGCCTCAACCACTGCAGTTCTGTTGATTGTTAGGCTATTATCTAGCAGGGCAGCATCCAAGGAGGCTAACGCTACCATTGTTTCTCCGATCCAACTGATGAAACAGTTGCTGGTTAGCTGAACGTGACCTTACTCTTTCCCAAGGGCCACAGGCTACACATACTTTCCTTGATAAACCACGCTTCGAAATCAGGGCGATCTAGGAACTACTAGGTGGTGCCAACAAGTCGTTTATTGAAACCCGCTTATGCACCGCTCGCAACTTGGAGACCACTGTTAAAAGCATCGGTGGTGGCTTATTGAGCGTGTCTATATCTTAGTGGCCACCGCTCATCGTTTTGCCGGAGTCATATTATAGATATTGTATAATTCCTCCAAACTCCGCTGTCGGTTTACTGATTACAACATCACCCGGCCAAATACCCACTTCTTTGCTAGGGACTCCTCCCCCGAGTAGCTCTATCTATCTTCACAGTTAAAATTATGCTTTCCAACTAGAACAGTTTCTTATTTCCTAGATAGAAACACACCGAAGCCAAGCAGTTTCGTGGTGTACCGCTCAAGCATGAAGATCTCTTCGATGAGATATTTCTTGACGTGGTCGCCCATGGCAGGCATGCCGATGATTTGCACAGGTTTCATAGTGCAAATCCCGAGGGTGAAGAGTTCTCTAGGGCTACCAGTACTGATCCCTCCCTTCTAGACAGCGCGGCCTTTTCTGCAGAGCTGGGACTTCCAAGCTCGCCCAGCCCCACTACGCCATCATTATCTGAATCGACATTGATAAGGAAGAAACGTATCGCTCCAGAACTTTCTATGCCGGTGAAAAAGAGGAAGTCGGGCGCAGAGCAATTAGCCGAGAGTCTTAGGTGCGTTGCTGATGCTGCAACCCCAGCGGTTTGGAAGCAGAAAGCGATGGACCATGTATGGAAAGAATTTACAGAAGATATGGACTTGAAGCTGGATGCTGTGGCGGCTTTGCGGGATGAGGCTACGGCGATTGCATTCCGTAGAATGCCACCAGAAGCGCCAGAGAGGTGGGTAGAAAGATTACATTAATATATAGAAAGAAGACTCTCGGCTAATTGCTCTGCGCCCGACTTCCTCTTTTTCACCGGCATAGAAAGTTCTGGAGCGATACGTTCCTTCCTTATCAATGTCGATTTAGATAATGATGGTGTAGTGGGGCTGGGCGTCCCAGCTCTGCAGAAAAGGCCACGCTGTCTAGAAGGGAGGGATCAATACTGGTAGCCCTAGAGAACTCTTCACCCTCGGGATTTGCACTATGAAACCTGTGCAAATCATCGGCATGCCTGTCATGGGCGACCACGTCGAGAAATATCTCATCGAAGAGATCTTCATGCTCGAGCGGTACACCACGAAACTGCTTGGCTTCGGTGTGTTTCTATCTAGGAAATAAGAAACTGTTCTAGCTGGAAAGCATAATTCTAACTGTGAAGATAGATAGAGCTACTCGCCTCTAGATAGGCATCCCAGACATTGTCTGCTGCAGTCACACGCCCGGATGCTGTCCACAAGGGATTGGAAGAAGGTTAATTCATGAGGCCTCTGCCACTGGAAACGTCCCATCTTCAAGAGAGTAAAAGTTGTATAAAAATAGCAAATATGTGATTTGGATTGGGTAATAAAAAGCGAAAGGAACAGCGGGAATACAGATGAACCCTAACGAAACGTGAGCGCAACTGAACAGTAAAATTCCATAATAGCGGTGGCAGAAAAAGTTGAAACGGCCTCGATTAGTAATCCATAACGGAGCATATATATATATGATGCTAACCTGTTTTTGTGATATAGCGCCTCGAAGAGCCTTTGATTCCTAGCAGTGCCTGAAGAACCACCTCGCAAGTCTTTACAAGCTATGAACGCATAATAACATGTGTCTTAGAGATAGACACGAAAAGTCCAGATGTCAAAAAACTTGCTATGGGGAGTTGGGTGTCATAGAAAGGGGTATCTTATTATCATATCCCACCCATGTGTTTGTTGATCATAAAGAAATTGTTCAACTAGCGATCGGCCGCCCGGCAGTGGTACTAGGCTGACTCGTTATCTTCAATGAGGCTGCGCTTGTTGATGTTGAGGAATTCCTGCTCGGTTCTTTATCGACGTAGCAGCTCGCAAGGCAGCCAGCCCATGGCGGAGTTGTGGTGGTTCTACAGCCATGTTAAGCACCTGAGCCACCCCGGTACTCTTCGTGCCCGGTTTGTGATATACACTTGTATGTATGTACGATGCATCGTCAATGCCAAGTATGGACGATATGGGGAGACAAATACTTGGGCGAAAAGAAAAGAAGAAGGCCTTCATGACGCATGAGAGGTACTTGATATATAGATATATACAGGATGAAAAGTGTGACAAGGCTTTCTTAAACGGTATGATGATATCGATTCCAATCAGATATTCTACCCAGATGATAGATAGTAATGGAAACGTAGGTCTATGCTGGAAACGGGAAAAGCAAAGCCCCCTCCTAAAAAAAAAGGAAAAAGAAGAGGGAAGCACGCCTAGCAAGGTTGACTGGTTATGATAGCAATACATTAAAGTATGATACCTAGTACGTACAGGAAACGCCATTGGAGCTGAAGGAGCTGTTCAGGCAAGATAGCTCTCGCAGTCCTTTAACCGGAATAGAAGACCGCGCCCTTCCTGTCCCTGCTTTTTTTTTATATTCTTTCATTATTAATTTGATGAGAATTTGTGCACGGAGTATATGAAATATTGATACGGTGTTATCCCTCTTTGACATCCACCTTCTTCGCTGGGTGGTCAAGGCTTTCGGATTCTCGAGGACGCTTCTGTCCGGCAGCAGCCGAAGGGGTTTCGTCACGAGCAACCGTGCTCTGTACAACGGGGACACCTCTTTTTGTTTTGCAGCGTTGTTAGTATGGATGATTGAATGGTTGTAACCGGGGAAAGAATCTCAGCCGAACTCGTTGGGTAGAACATACCGAGCATCCTTTTGCACAACGCGAGAATTCCCGCGGCCGCGTCTGTTGCGGTGGTCCCGGCTTCCTCTCTCGAAACCCTTCTTCTGATCCTCTGCCCTGCGTTCCCTCCAATCACGATTTCTGTCGCCGTCCCGACCGCCTCGTCCACGGAAGCCCCCTCGGCCCCTGTTGGGTTGAATGCGACCCGCTTCGATTTCCTTGATCTTTTCACCGCAATAATCATTCTTACTTTTGATTAAAAGCTCCTGCCCCTTCCATTTCGGCTTCGGATCTAGATCAAGGAACTTCTGCTGCGTCTCTTCCGAGTCAAATTCGACAAACACACTCCCTTTAAAGACTTTGTCGTAGGTACGGCGGAGGCGAATGGCGTTTGTCGGTCCGTAAGGAGCAAAAAAAGCCTCAATATCGAACTGAGTGCTTGGTTTCTCTTCGCCGAAACCCTTAGCGTAGATGCTCCGGCTCAATGATTTATCCTCGAAGGTTTTAATAATTGCGGGATCTGGGTTCTCATTGACTGACTCTGGTAAAGGCAATCTTCGGCGCACTTTGGTATCATTGTCGGTAAGTTCGAGTGCCTCCGAAGTTCGGAGCGCGTCAACGATGGCACTGAACGGCTGAAAGTGGCGCATCCGTTTGAACGAATGTATCACCGAAAGCTCGACGGGGTGGTTAGAACTCCCACCCACTTTAGATAGGAGAAACTTGTCCATTGGGAGGTTCGAGTCGGAGAAGTAGAATTCAACCTGCAAGCAGAGCCACTCAAGTCACCCCATCTTCCATCATCACGAGCGACGGACCGGCGTATAGTAGGATAGAATCCAACTCACCTGCTTCCGAATAGCATCTGGATCACTACTCTCCTGCTGGGAGGTCAGATCAGATTTGATGTTTTCGCGATAATTTGCTCTGGGTTGGCGAGAGCCCCGTTCCGGACGCCTAGAGCCATCCTGCGATTCCTCCCGTGCTTCGGATTCCCTAGCTAGATCTGCAACTGCGGCGATGACTCGGGCCTCTTCTGTATCCTCCTCACCAGCTGCAATGGCGCCGTTTGTCTTCAAGGCTTTCTCATCTTGCGCACAGCCCTTTTCATCAACCTTGGTAGAGTCCTCGTCCTCAGCCTCCTTCTGGGCCTGTTCAGCTTTCAACTCGGCCAGCACATCCAACACATCCTTCTCGGCTTCAGCATTAGCATCCGCCGTTGTAGATAGATCTTTTTTCTCGTCAGACATCGTCGCCGGGAATTTCTCGGGACGCAGACTTGAAGGGTCGATCAATCGAAAAGAAAATTTTTTAGGTAGCCTGCCTGCACTATGAGACCCCTGCCCTTCTTTTTAAGCAAATGAAGAAGTAAGGCTTGGAAAATTCTCACCTGGAGTGGATGCTGAAGAGTAGGAAAACACCCCGAGTAGGTTAGTGAGTGTGTCAAATCTGCCAGTTAGTTAATGAAGTTTCATAAAATAAGATGTCTGGTGTCCGAAGAGATCAAAGGGGTGAAAGAAAACTATTGATCCAGTGCTTGGCGGAATGCAAAGCGCACCCGGATTATAACTGAAAAGAATTGAATCCGCCGGAGCTGAGGTTCATGGATGAAAGCTATAATGAAAGAAACACGGCGGGGAAGAAGTTGAATATTTCCTCCATCATCTGATAAGATGGAGCCACCGATAGGGTACCTCCTCAGTCACGACCAACAAACATATCTAAGGTACTTATACTTACCTACAGCATGTAAATCGAAACTTATCGCCTTGTCTTGACATATCGTTATTAGCAATTTCACCACATTCAGTCCTCGCAAGAAGAGGATCCAATTAGCTCTTTCTGATTATGATCCATATACAAGAAATCCCCAGCCAAAACCCATTGCCAGGAAGTAGAGAATCAACGGCGCAAAGAATGCGCGCGCCAGTCACGAACAACAACGTCTCAGTCCTCTGTTAGAAAGCTTTCTAGCGACCTGAATTCTCGAACAGACGGCCCAAGGACCCCCCTCCATCACAGGCGCGAGCACGGGAGATGGCGATCCGGATTCTTCGCTTGAGCGAAGATGCCGCACCACTGGGCATGCAAAGGGTGGATTGCCAAATTCATCGATCGTAGCCCTGTCGTTTCGCCGTGTATCGGACAGAAAGTTGAACCCAGAAGGATTCGAGGTTCGCAGCCAGAACAGACAGCAGATGAAGGTTGTATGAGCATGTCATTTAGAAACGCTACGATGTATTCGGATGCTCGAGAAGACAAGAAGGCATAGTCATCAGACTGTTATCCACAGAATAGACAAAAAAACCGGCCAAGGCCCAAGAGACTCATTTAATCGATTATCGATTTGATACATACTCCTCCCACAGCTCTCAGCAAGGAATTATCATACAAAGAGACGAGCTATTCCCATATATATATGAATCTCACCCAACTAAGCGTCCTCCGCCATTAAGAAGGGAGCGCGAAACGAGTTCCTATACAGACATACATACATCCGCGATTTGCCATATTACCTATATCAATTCAACGGTTATTACCTAAACCCACCGCCGGACAACAAACCAACACCAGCCTCAACTGAAAGCGACTATGATATTATACGATAGAGAAGCTTTAGAAGCTACTGGTCTATAGGCTATGAACCTGTTTAGTATTCCATTATAGGTCTGAATTTGATTATTGCTGTAAATTCAGTATCGGTTCTGATTTGATATATCATACCGGTACTGTATCCAACTTCCTTGTTATTGTAGGCAACTATACGATTTGTGTGATACGTGGCGGAATCACATATGTGATCTCTGAATTACCACAACACGATACTACTACACCTGCATCGTATACGGATACATCATACACTGTAACTAACACACATGTATACAGTATACTTGGTTCTGTCATCCTCCCATTCTTCAAATATTAGGTGCTAAGAGATTATGAATCGGTAGGGCCTATCAATAGAGGAAGAGGGGATTATTAGGTCGTACATTAGAATAAACATCTCCAGTGAACATGGTTTTTCTTCACAAGCTCACACACGTCAGATCATTCTACGTATATACATCTCTGGGGAAGGCGGCGAATTTAAGAACAGGTGATGACGTACTGTAGATCGAAGGGCTTAACAACTAGATAAAGGGAACCGAAGCAAGGTCAAATGAAACAAACATATAAAAAGACAATCCCATGGAAATCTGGCAAGTGGTCAATGATTCCTATGCGTTCGCATCAATACGGGCTTTAGACGACATGAATCAAAAGGATTCGAAAAGCGACCTTCCATGACCCAAGCATGTCTGATAGAAATTCCGTTTCCCTGTCCAATAAATAATTAATAGTAATAAGGTAAGAATTCAGGGAGGGCGCGAAGTGCGTTCCTGCCTAGTTTATCCGAGAGACATCCATGAGTGCCCACTTGCCTCAGTATATATTAATATCGTTCACTGATCACCTCACTTTCTGCCGTCTCCGTTATGGTAGATGCTAGTTAGCTATATATCTAATAGAAGGAGATGCCTCTCTCCTTTTGAGCGGACTCCTCTAGCTATCCTCCTCGGTCTTTTCTGGGTTCAAGGACCTCGGACTGGTTGCAAGGTCTAACCTCGCTCCTTGAACCTATCCGCCTGGGCTTGATAATACCTTCCTTCCTCAGAGATTGCCACAGTCTTAATTCTCCAAATGATCCAATCTATGACCTGGAGCGGTTGCACCAGCGCCTATACACCCCCTGCTTGACCTAGCGAGATCTCTGTGGGAATGTTGTAATTTTTCGATTTGCAGCATCCGGCTATTTCAGTGAGAAGAAAAAAAAGGAGGATTCAAGGTCAGTCTTAGTCTCCTCGGGTCATCATACCGAAGGTAGCCAGATTTGAGTGGTGTGATAGCGCTTCGTGCTTCTGGTGCCAGGCGTTTGTTCACTCGACTTAGGCGATGTGATGTAGCTAACACTCTACTGAGAAATAGTTCGGCGGGCTTGATTCGACATCCTGAGACTTCACATTGGATTTCTTTAAATGCTCTTCCCTCTTCATTGGGAATTGCCAGACAAGACCATCAGAAGCGGATTACTAGCTCTTGGACGACCCGATCAGCAAGGTGCAGCATGGCAGAGAACCGCAATGGAGTGCCGTTAATCACGGGGCCATGGCATGCTCAAGAAGTGAGTTTTGTGTGGAATACCTCTTCCACCTCTTGATTCATTCGCTCAGAGACCCTCTAGGTTGGTTATATGATCATGGCCACACCGGTTATGCTTGCAGCTTTCCTAGAATGGTTCCTTTGGCTTGCCGCATTCCTCTATTGCCTAGTCAAGGTCTTTCAGAAAGCCGACGATTGGAGTATAAAGGTGCTTGCCATCGTGATGATGGTCCTCTTCACATCGTTCCGGTAGGATCAAGTTATTTGCCCCTAAATGAGAAGTGTACTGAACCCGTTACCGCTCCAGGGGCATCTTCCTTCCGGTAATGATTGTTACCTTTCCATTACCAGCCAGGTTGACGCAATACTTCCCGCAACGCATGGCATGGTTTCTCCAATGGTTTGCCTTTTGGACCTTCTCCGTCCTTCTCATCGTGCCATGGCTCTTTTGTGTGTACCGACTGGTCACCAATTCGTTGGGGCGGACTAAGCGGATCGAGGAAGTTTTGGATGATCATACCGCCCCGAAAACGGTCATTGTGATGCCTGTCTATAAGGAAGAGCCTTCGGTTTTGATCAAGGCAATCGACTCCGTTGTGGACTGCGACTACCCGCCCAACTGTATTCACGTTTTCTTGTCATATGATGGAGGCCTCGTGGACGAGCCATATCTCCAGGTCGTCAATCACCTCGGAATCCCCATGACGCTGACGAATTACCCCCCTAGCATCGATGTCACCTATAAAGGAGCTCGGATCACAGTGTCTCGGTTCAAACACGGAGGCAAGCGGCACTGTCAAAAACAAACGTTCAGGCTGATTGACCGGGTCTACGCCGAGTACCTGAAACGGCACGATAACCTCTTCGTCCTATTTATCGATTCCGATTGCATTCTTGACCGGGTATGCCTGCAGAACTTCATGTACGACATGGAACTGAAGCCGGGGAGCCGACACAACATGCTCGCCATGACCGGCGTCATCACGTCCACCACCAAGAAGAACTCCCTGATCACGATTTTGCAGGACATGGAATACCTACACGGACAACTCTTCGAACGGTCGGTGGAATCCGGCTGTGGCGCGGTGACCTGTCTGCCGGGAGCCTTGACGATCCTGCGGTTCTCCGCCTTCCGTAAGATGGCCAAGTATTATTTCGCGGAAAAAGTAGAGCAGTGTGACGACTTGTTTGATTTTGGGAAGTGTCACCTGGGCGAGGACCGCTGGCTGACACATCTGTTCATGATCGGGGCTCGGGAGCCATACCAAATTCAGATGTGTACGAGTGCGTTCTGCAAGACCGAGGCGGTCCAGACGTTTACCAGCCTGCTCAAGCAGCGGCGGCGATGGTTCCTGGGTTTCATCACGAACGAGGCGTGCATGTTAACGGACATTCGCCTGTGGCAACGGTACCCGGTGCTATGCCTGGTGCGGTTCCTGCAGAACACGATCCGGACGACAGCACTCCTCTTCTTTATCATCGTCCTCTCAATCATTACGACCTCGAACCGGGTAGAGAACCTGCCGGTGGGGTTCATCGCGGTGTCGCTGGGGCTGAACTACCTGCTCATGCTGTACTTTGGGGCCAAACTGCGACGATACAAGGCGTGGCTGTATCCGATGATGTTCCTGCTGAATCCGTTTTTCAACTGGCTGTACATGGTGTACGGGATCTTCACAGCGGGCCAGCGAACCTGGGGGGGCCCGCGGGCGGACGCAGCCAAAGCGGACGAGCACACGACACCGCGGGAAGCAGTTGAACAGGCCATCGCACAAGGGGATGAGCTCAACGTGGATGTGGGCACGTTCCGGTCAGGTGACGACGCCAAGGATCCGGTGCCCATCCACCCGTCGGAGCGAGTCGAGGGCCGGTTCACGTCTGGGCGGGTGCCGCCCGAGGTGTATTACTTCGCCAACCACCGCCAAGACTCGGGGCTAACCCTGGTCCAGCTCATGTCCCCTGCGCCTGAGGGCCCACGCTTTCCGGTCAACAATCCGCGGGATTCATTGGACTCAGTCGACACAGCCGGGTCAAGCAGTGCGTCGATCTGCCTGCCCCGACGGGTGGAGAGCCTCCTGAGCGAAGAGGAGCAGCGGAGAATGGCGCTTGCCCGGCAGACGCAGCGGTCTTCGAGCGTGATGGGCGACCCAGTCGATACCGAGGACGGACGCGGCTCCCCGGGTAGTTCGCTCTCACGACCGAGCACGCTGGGATCGCTTCCAGACCGGACGGGGACGCTGTCGCCTCTTCCCGCGAGTGCGCCCCCGGTCGAGTCCCCCGCAGAGTGGTCGAACGATTTGGGACGATCAATGCGCCTGATGCGCAGTCCCTTAGGACGTCACAGCCCCCAGCAGGCGTCCGGGAGCAGCCAAGTTGGGAGTGCGGTCGAGGGCAAGCTGTCGTTGGGGGAGGCTGATGGGCTGCAAAAACCAATGAAGAAGCGACGTCGGCTGCTGCCACGAGGCTGGGACCTGGTCTAGGCCATGTTGGTGCCGGATTGGGCGATTTGATGGTGTTGGATCGGATTGCGAATTGCGGATTTTGAGCTGGAAGAGGGATTCATCTGATTAGGCGGCGTCCTGTACATTACATGATGATCAAAAAAAGAAAAAAAAAACCCCCCCGAAGAAGGGCAATGGTAGATATACATATATCTCTTAAGAATAATATGATCGGTCCAGTTTCGGTCCTTCAGGATCGGTAGGTATTATTTTGGTTGAAGATTTTAACGACTGTCCATTCCTATACTTACGGTACAGTACATACCTGGCCTGGATAGTTCTACCTACTAAAATAATAGTAACTATGATAGTATGTAGTTGTTAGATAATGCGATGAATTTTTTTATTATCTGAATTGATGTGAATTGTCCAACGAGAAGAATGTCTCTGTCCTATGAAACCGCAACAAATGTAAATCGGTAGTAAGAACATGTAGCTACCTCTACTATCCTTTATCCTTCGAGCATCAAGGAACAGGAACAAGGCTGCGACTAATAATTCATTCGATCTACCAGCCAGTACTGCTACTACTACTACTACAGTACTAGTAGTAGTCATTAGTTATTACATAAGTATTATCTCAATGCTCAACGTCGTGACAAGCGACTAAGGGCCTGTTCGGCACCTCCGTTTCCATTTTCCGTTATGAGCTCCGTTATGGATTACTAATCAAGGCCGTTTCGG
>JAHQZX020005557.1:0-20179 GCA_019804575.2 Pseudotulostoma volvatum
GGGACAATACTTAGCTCCTATACGGTCTACACAATTGAGGAGAAAAATGCAGTGGGGCTTCCGGCGCCGAATAGGACCGAGTGGATGCTCAATTCTCCGCTTAGTAGAATTCAATGACCTGATCTAGCTGGTGTTGGAATAAAGGATTTAAGGTTCGAAGAGAACCTTCCCTTTTTGTGGGGAATGGGGTGTTGGACCATGGATGGGTCATGAGCTTAAATGGATGTATTATAAGCTTATGTAATCTTGTGACTCACCGTTCCTTCCATGGTTCGGATCATTGGTTCCTGATTACCTTGGAACCAAATTTCTCCGACAATACACAATGTCCTGTAGCCGTCCCAACAGGTATAAATAAGAGATTGAGGATTGGGAGTTGAGGACACCTTTTCTACAAGCAAGACATGTATAACATGCAAAAAGCTAGTCCTTTAATTCAAGATCATATGTCAGCGCTTCCCAGCGCCCATCGTTGTTCCTCTTCATATTTCGGATAGTAAATTTCCTTCTCCTGTAATAATCAGTTGAAAGTGTGATAATGCACGCTTTTACCATTACTCATCAAGGAATTTAGAAGAGAAATGATATTAGTACCAGTTCACTGAGAACTCTAGCTATGGGGAGGGAGTGTTGTAAGTCACATGATATAGGGCTAGGGCTTGGTGGTCAGCACCCTCACAGAAAGCCCTAATATTCCTCTAATCTAACACGCTTAACTATTCCCTGGGCATAATAAAACCCAGGAGGCCCAGGAAACTAGAACCAACAGCACCGGGCCCAACGAGTCTAATGGCATCGGGGGTTCAGCAATGGCGAATATGCTGGGGGATTTACAGGGCCAGCTCACGGCGGAGGGGGAGAATGGGGCAGCCGATATCTAGCAGCGGATTCATGCTTTGTGGAGGTGCGACGGGCGAGGCGGATATCCAACCAACAATATTGATGGGGTTTGCTGGAAGAATTCTGTTCAGTGCCATTTTAAGCTTCTGGTTCCCGGTATTTCGAAGTGGCGTGAGGCTATTAGTATTACCCGGGGAGCTGAAGGAGTTACAGCAAACAAATCCCCAACAGGCCCTAATTGACAAGCTCGAAAATAGGGCCGCGAAGACCGAGACCGCCCGGGGCCCTAAGCCTACCGGAAACACATCCTCGGCATACTCCTCGCCCATCGTCAACTACATATATACAGGGTGTCACTCTCATCGGCCGGTAACTCCAAAGAACTCAGCAGCCACAGCTAGCGGCCAATTAATATCTTCCCCCTATTCTATAGAGGGAGAAAGTATCGAGATTTAGAAGAGCCTCTTATGAGTACGGCGTGCGGCTGGAAGAGAGGATGTGGAATGAGGCCTGGAAAGAGGATTTCAGTCTGCCTTTGTGTGGACCAGCGGCCTTACTTGAAACTTGCCGGGAAGAAGCCATATTCATGGTGGGAAGCAAATGGCGTTACAGAGGGTGTAGCGAAGGGCTTCTGTAGGTATACCAAAGCCTTCAGGAGAGCTAAGGAGGGTAGGGTGTGTCACGGGCTACTCCCGCTGTATGCGTGTTCGGGCTACGCCCTCACGCTAAACCCATTCAAGGAAGGGCCTGTGCGTAATACACCACATCAAATTCCCCATCTCACACCACATCACTACTTCCTCTCTTCTCTTTCCAACAATTCCTTTTGTTTAGCTTGCCCTAGATACATTAGGAATACAAGCGGGCTTTGGCCCATTACAGGGTGTCTGGGCACTACCTGAAAGTGACATGCAAGTCGGACAGCAATACAAGAATTGGCATGCAAGCTGTAAGCGAGCGCTAAGGAGCGAGGCAGAAACTGAAATTGCTTAGGGCCTGTTTGGTGGCTTCATTTGGGGCTTGACTACTCGTCGCCTTATTCAGTCACTTGATTGTTTGCTCTAACGCGAAACTCCCTAAAATACTCGCCTATTTGTTTCAAATAGGATAGATGATGATTAAAAATATTACATTTTCTTTATTTCTCAGCATTATTACCTCCGAGAAGATAACAGGTTTAGGGCGTATTTTCCAATCGCGACTACCCAGGTCAACATGGAATACCAACATTTCGGAAATGGTTTCGGGCGTTTCTCTTTCGTTGACCTGCTTCTAACATGCAGAAACCCAAGGACCTTCTAAATGGCCAATGGCTCCTGTCCGTCATATCAATGTATAACCTCCAGCTTTTTTTTAAATAAATGTCTTCGACTTCGAAAATAATTCTCCTATTGAGTTGTAGTCTGGCGAATAAGGAGGGAGATAGATCAGGAATACTCCGGCATCGGAGCAAGCTCACGAATCCTTTCAGAATAGTGGAAAGTGGCATCGTCCATAACAATGACAGAATGCTATGCTGGGTATTGGCCGCATTTTGGGAGTACAACATGCTCCAAAAGGTCTTCAAATGTTGATGCTTCCGTGGAGCCTTTATATATCGACGCTACAAGTTCCCCCTCTGATGTATATGCCGAGAGGATTCGGTAACGGTCGCCCTGGGCAAGAGCTTGCCTTTGTACCGAAGTAATTCCCAAAGGAGACCAGCCTGTTTTTCGAAATCCGATCCGTCGATCATAACCAGACTCGTCAACAAAGCTATTTGGTCGGGGGCAAAAACGGGAAATACGATATTGGAAAAACGCTTTTGAAGGCCTATTACCTTGTTATAAGATACTGAAAGAGATAAAAGCTGCAGAATTATTTCACCTTACTTCTTTGACCATCTAGCTTTGGCCAAAAACTCTTGAGATGGTTCTTGTTGGTATTACCACCTTGAGCTTGTTGGAATATGCATTTGGGGAGTTCGGAAAGTTGATGGCGTACTAATGCCACCAAAGAGCCGAATAATTCCTTAGCAAAAAACCCTGCTACTAAGTTGAGCATCTCGCTAGAGATTTGCTACTATCGATAGCTTAGTAGTATGTTTATATAGACCCTTTAAGGCATCCTTTGTTTGGCAGCTGATTCCCAAGAATAGTAAAATGCAGCTAAGGTGACTTATAGTCAAGCTGATTCGCATCCGATCTGACTTGGAGCTGAACCGAGTTGATGGAACATGGCGGGCATAAATAAGAGATTGAGGATCGGGAGTTGGGGATACCTTTTTTATTATCAGCTAGAGATGTATAACTAAGAAATGTATAACATGCAATGCATGCATCTGCTAGTCCTTTAAAATTCAAGATCATGTCAGCGCTTCCCAGCGCCCACCGCTGTTCCTCACCACATAGAAATATCCTTCTGTAGCAATCAGTTGAAAGCCCCAATATTCCTCTACTGCTAACCCATCGTCCTCTACTGTTAGGTCATAATCTAACAGAACTCATCTCAAATAAACCAAGCCATCTCCTCAAGATAAAGCTCTGGTTTGTCGTACAGATAGTTAATCACTAACCAGGGCCTCAATGATCTCATTTGTCATAGTGGGTAGACTGCCTAGACCGTTTGTTGTATTGCGGCGAATGCTTCGAATCGAGCGATCTGCCGTATGTGCTGTAGTAGTAATTTCGTTCTTTGGAAAACAGCCAGCTTCAATCATCCTAACGACAAGGCTTCGCTAAAAACAAGACAGTCTAGGAGCCATATCAAGTTGCGAGCTTGTAATGGAACAAGTTGTTGACATTTTGTTACAGATTCACAGTATTGCCAGCTAAGGAAATAAACATACATCCTAAAGCAGGATAGTATACTCCGTAGTTGGTTAAAAAAAAAAAAAAACCAAAATACCAGTAGTATACATAGGCAGGTAACTTAGTATGCTGGCTGCTAGGCAAGACAAAAGTTCAAGGATACTTCTAGGAAGTGGACTTGATAAAACGAACACCGCTCCAGAAGTCAGGAACACGCTATAGGAGTTGTGGTAAATATTTACCAATATTTATTTACCGCATTAACCAATGATCATAGAACTCCATGGTAAATACCGCGGTATTTACGGATTTCCCGGTTTTTGCTCAATACCGGGTAATTATTTTATTTACCAAAATACTAACTCTGACTCGCAGTGGGACTATAGTTTTTCGGGGATAGTGCTTCCGCCTCGGCTCTACCAAAGTTGCCGATCGGTGGTTTCAGGACTGGAGCACGCTGCATCTCATCTCTTAGAAAAAGATTGAAGTTATGCTACTGCCGGTATTCCTGCCTCTCTTCTCACACCACATCAAATATGAATGCCGCCGAATAACAAGCCTAGTAGGTGTTGGAATAAAGGATTGACGCACACGGGAATAACGGAAAGTTGGTACATAGCGTATCCCACCAAAGAGCCGAATAATTCCCAGTTTGGCGTCTCCGCTAGAGATTTGCTACTATAAATAAACGGGTGTGTTTGTATGGACCCTGTGAGTCATCCTTTATTTAGCAGGCTGATTCTTAGTATCACGGAGGGGTAACGCAGCCGAGCTGGCTTGTAGCTGATTTGAGTTGATGGAATCCGGTGGGTGTAAGACATGGACGGGTGTTGAGGATTCTTTCTATGCTGAAATAGAACCAAAAAAGACATGTACAGTACATACATACAACATACATGCACAAGTTGGTCCTTTAATTCAAGATCATGTCAGCGCTTCCCAGCGTCCACCGTTGTTCCTCGTCATATTCTATATAGAAATCTCCTTCTCCAGTAGCAATCAATTGAAAGCCCCAATATTCCTCTGCTGCTATGACGGCGGACATTCAAAAGCGGACCACCGAAGTCGACTCACAAAAGTTGAATCACCACAACCACAACATGGCTAAATCACATCGGAAAAATCGTAAAATCGGAGGGCATATGCTAATAAGTAAAGGTACGATTTAATTTCTATTATAGGAGGAGGGCGGCTGGCAAGGTAGGATTGAATCGAATTAAAGATCACCTGATTTTGGTGAGGGAAAAAATTTTTGACCCCACTTTATGGACCATACCAATTTAGGCATACGTTATTCCTATTTTAATCTAGTCTGATATTTGCACGTGACTTCTCCGCCTCATTACTCTACCCTACTCATCGATCATCACCAGACCATGCCTTCTGGTGTGATGTGAGATTCTTCCATTCTCTAGACCCATATGCAAGTCCTTGCCGATATAGATCCATTTTTCTCATACAGCTATTAAAGCATGCAGAGATGGTCCCGTTACCGACGTGAGCTAATGCGGAAGGAACATTGGTTCGCAGGCCTTCAATAGTATAGTCACAATTCTCCCTCGCATATCGTTTGGCATAACACCGAAAGTACTCGATATGGTTAAGTTTACAGTGGAACTTAGGGTAGACAAGGACCCGGTGATGGTGGGCCTCGTCCGTCAACTTCTCTTCTATCTCGCACCGTTGCGCTTCAAAGTCCGACTATAGGGAAAGAAGCCAGCGGGCACAGCAATCTATAAATTATTAAATTAGCATTTGTATGAAGAAAGTAATAAGAAAAAGATTGACAGACCGGTCGAGCTGCATTTCGGGGGCAAGCTTTCACACTCTCTACAGCCTTCCTTCCGTCTTCTATCACAACGAACACAGAACTGCTTTTGGGTGCACCGGCAACTCTCCTTCCTAAGCCCGCAGTTATCACAGTTGCGTTTTGGCGTGCATTTGCCACTGTGGACTTTTCGCTTCCGGCAGCCTTCGCATCTCGCACCCTTTGTGCAATTCCCGCAGTTCTGCGCCTCAGAACAGTCGTTGCAACGAGGCTGCGGGCACTCAAGCAACAGGCCTGCAGTTGGCCAAAGGCCTCGTTCCTCCAAGACTCTTTGGATCCCTTTCGGTATTCGGCTAAGAGTTCCTGTCACCGGATCCTCCCTTGTATAGAACATTTGTTAAACGGTAATAATACTGCTATCATTATACCACCCACCACGTAGGAGTGGCTGAGTTCCGCCTTCTCTCTTATTCATTTGTAACACACGCAGTGCATCACTAGCATAGACAGAATGGCTAGTGGCATTATCAAATAGGAAAAGCAACTGATATCTAGGATAAAGCGTCTCAGCGATGGGAAGCGCTTTATCTAACACTTAGTTAAGGAGTCTTGGCCCATCCCAGATCCATCTTCCTTTCCAAATTCAAACAAGACTGCGGCTTCACGGGGAATTCCGGATGCCTCTAACTTATTATTACGTTCTTCGGAAAGAGAAAAGAGGTTAAGACGGGACCATGGCAAAAGAAAGTCCGACACCATAGTCCCTTTCCCCTTTCCTTTCGGTCGAAGAAATGTACCATTCTCAGATACCCAAGCCCGGTGACGTCCATCATTCGCCGAGAAAATGCTCTCGTCATGTGTAATCATGACAATAGGTCGTCGATTTGGTCCACCAACCTCGCAGTCCTCGGGGTATCGCTTCAGTTTCATCGTCCCATTTGAGTTAAATTCGACCATGTAGGGAGATATTTCTTTCATGGCCTGAAGGAATTGTTTGCGGTATTGTATCACGTCTTCTCGCTCATGGCCATCAAGAAATATACTCTTATTGACGTCTTTCCAAGCGAACCCAAGCTTGTTCGGCCATTGACGTCCTGTTCTCGACGTTATTTTTATCCTCTTAGACATTGGTATGCTGTCTATTGGCTTAATCAAGTCCGTGACTTCATGGACTGATGTGTCAATATCACGACGATATTCTCCGAGAAAGCCTTTAATAAACTGAGCAAGCTTATATGAATTAAGCGCTATACAACATTAGTCTTAAAAGTCATCATGATAATATGCCATTTGATATAGACAACACCTACCTTCACCTTCGGAGACGGCAAAATCCCTCACAGCGCAAAGCACGCCCTCGTCCTCTAGCCAGCTTAAGAGTCATTCCCTTTCCCACCGTATGATCTTCTTACCAGTATGCTTGCCTTTCTTGAGATTTGCGGCGACTAGTGCTGCTATTATACGCCGCCTGCCTAATTTCAAGGCATCCTTCTGCTGCTGCATATAGAAAAAGCTCCTTACCATCAAATTTCGGCGATAGAAGTCGCTTGTTGTGGAAAGAATATGGCCGTATTTTTTGACCTGCTCTCTTGAGGATTTAGCAGCTTTTCCAACTCCTCTAATGCAAGACGTCGCCCGGACTCTTCACGGGAGTGGTTGACCTCGTCTGCACTGGTAACTACTGGCGGGGTCATGGTTTGTGTGGCCTGGGTAGTTTCACCTCTATACTTCTCCTGTCGCTTTCTGAAGAGGCTGAGAATATTTGCGGTGTTAGCGCTTGCATTCTCGAGTTCGCGTTGCCGTCTTCGTTGACGCTTTTTGGAAGACTTCGAAGAACCGCTATAGGAGTTTCGCAGGTTGGTCCCCTTCTCAGCTCCCTTGTGCCACTTCAATTCACTCGGAGCTACCTCAATTCGGCTCCTAGGACCAGCTATACTGGTAATAAACTCGTCACTCGAGTCCTCTATGTGATGACCCCATCAACATAGCTGCTGGGACCGAATCACGTGACTGTCTGGGATACCTTACGGAAGAAGGAATAGTACACAGACTAGTCCATACAAGTCTGCTTCCGCAAGATTTCATTTCTTTCTTTCTTTCTTTCCTTTTCTTATGCTTAGCATTCTTGTATCATAGCACACCTAAATAGAATCAAGGTGTTCCATTCCTCTTCAGTTCTTATTAGATCTGGCTGTTTATTACACTCTAAGCTTGGCTGAATACTGCTAGTCTCTGATAGTTCAGAGCTTAGCTCAGCTGCATTGTCAGTCTGGGGTGTGACAACCTTGCCTCTCGTCACATTCTGCCATATGACACCGCCTTCTACCTCTGGTTAGGCACTCCGCTGTGTTCCCCAGATCTTCACCACTATGGGGTGAAGCCCTTTCTCTTTTATTAGCGCCCTACTGGGGCAATCCATCCTTTTGCATTCAGTCTAGGCCTGGCTCTTCACATGGGGTAAAGGTTCTGAAGCAACCCCACTAGGTAGGGTTTCCGTAATTGCATCTGCTGGTGCCGAGTTATCACTCAGCCTCCGAATTCTTTTCGTTTCAGTCTCGGAGTCTGGTTTCGATGATAGGATTGGCAACTTGCAACTTGCGTTTCGTATTGGCCAGGCGCTGAACCTGGGCCTGTCGTTTGCTTAAACAAGGCATGTTGACAGTGTTTTGGTAGTATTCTTGATTGGGTATACAAAATAAAGGATGGAATGGAAATATTTACAGGGATTATTGCAGGAATCCCTGAAATATTATTCTACTATGTATACGTGCAGGGAACTAAGCGAGAAATCTTGACCTGATCCGGTTTCATATGTAGTCAAAGTGGCCTTGGAGACCTCACAAACGACTCAGCCCTATCAGACAGCTTATGGATCTATGGGCGTCTGAAGAAGACCGTGGTATTAATGATGAACTCTTCGAATATTTTACTCGATTCAAGGATGAGGTGCGACGGGCATTGATTGAAGGGGCCGGGAGCAGGTGCATCGAATAAGGGGGGGGGGGGGCGATGGCGGAAGGAGGGTTGCCAGAGTTGCAGTATTAAGGGTGGCGTTAGGGGTTGTTAGGCGAGGGGTCCCTGTTCCGCTCGCTATTGCGGGGGGCCTCCTTGAGCAAGCTGTATTTGCTCAACCAAGGCAGGCCGAGAGTTCGGTCACAATCGAGGAGGCTATCGGAAGGCATGGTAATCAAGGATATTATTACTTTTAAATTTTGGTGAAAGGATACGTACGAAGCGGGTGGCACGATATGGATGTTTTTAGTCCAGAGCAATTTACGATGAAAGTTTTCATCGCACATGGGACTTTTCTAACTCCTTATGGTTGGCGTGATTGGGTCACCCAGAAAACCTGCCAATGCTCCATATCCAAAAACGATCATGGAATGTTTAGGCGAGAGTGAGTAAGCGGGATTAAAGGAAGAAGAGAAGTGGTTCCGGAAGCTAGTCCTACAAGTCCCTGTAAGATTCGCGGGGTATGCTCAGCCCTTCGGCCTTTAATATCCGAGCCGACCACGCAAATGTAGGGTAGGCAAGCGCTCTTTCAATACCTTTATGAAATTCCGGCATCCACTGTTGATGAGCAACGGTAGGAAAGTGGGTTGGGAGCCATGCCATGACTATGAGATTGTTCTCCAAGGTAGAGTTGCCTGGCCTTTATATCACTTCCTCCTACAAGCCATTTACAGTTCTCCCGATTGACCATCCGTAATAATCTCTTGCTGGGCGTTGACTAGTGACCATGCCGCTAGAGCTCTTTTGACGTAGCCCTTCAGTTGTTCTCCGTGTCCCCACCATGATGACTAGTTTATTCCTCTTTGGACGACAACGAATCCCTGGCTCATAGCGCAGTTCCGGAGACGATCAAGGTATTCCTTCGATACTAGGGTCAGCTTAGTATTGTTTGTGGTTCTAATGATGCCCAATAATTTATAATTTCGATCTCAGAAGTGCCACATAGATTTTTAAATTAAAAGCGTTACTTTCAGCTAACTGGGGGCGGTCGGGGGGTGGCGCTGTCATCCTCGTAACTCGTTAGACTTGGCTACGGGCATTCGACTAGAGAGAGCCTGCGAAGCCAGGGACACAGGCTTGGTTTGGACTATGGGGATGCTCTGCAGGGCGTCTGGGGATATTCTCAAAACAGCCTTTGAGTAAGACCTCTAAGCCTTCTATGGAACATTGGTACTACTTATTAATAATGGTTGGTGGCCCGAGTCCAGCTTACTAGGCCTGCTACTCCAACCCAAATATCGAATTGAGCACCGGAAGCCAGAAAATGACCAGTTGGATGGCCCATCGAAATACCCCTCCACCTATTTAGCGTAGCTTACTTACAATGGTAGGTGTCAAGGGTCGCCGGAATTAAATTGATGGACAATTCTCTAATGGCCATCTCAGTATCTCAGCCTTTCGGTCGGTTGCTATACCATATCTGGCACAAGCTTACTCAGCTCTTCCGTGATGTTTTTACTAGATTAGGCTTAGCTTGGATCACCACGTCGTATGGTACCTTATGTAAGGCAAGGCTACAAAAAATGACAAAACGGCATCCATCCGCATACGTTAGCTACGCCAGAATTTCATGATTTTATAGGCAGTCTCCTGGGGCATGGAACCGAGCCTTGCAGTGAAGCGGATGACTGCGTAGTCGGCACTGAACTGCTTCGCGAAGCCCAAAACGTATTTCTAAAATGTATGGTACTGCCCGTGGGCCGTAACTAAGCCTGAAAAAAAGGATTCTTGAAGAACAACTCTTCCATATCGTAGCAGGGCTCTTTTAAAGAACTCGTGTATCGCGATGTATTGTGTTGTGTGGTGACTGTGGGTTCATGATCCCGGAGAGCGTTCAAGCTTAGATAGAGGTGTCCTGTTCTATCGGCGATACCATTAAAGGCAAGTCTAGTTCTGGTCTCGAGTAAGGAAGTCAGCACTAAGACAGTTGTTCGGATGGGTTTGTTTTTATAAACCATTTCCCTTTGATTGTACGTCTGATGGTAACTGTGCTACAGATTCTTTCGGCTTCACCTCACAGGAGAGGCTACTGACAGAGGACATCACGAGAGGGTAAGAATCCATTTTCCTAACTGTATAACGAGCGCAGCTCTCTCAATTAATTAATTGGTGTGTTTGGTAACTAACTTCTAGCTCATCTAGACTCATCATCTTCTCCGTCCTCTCCTTTTTCTACCACACCAAACAGTTGGACATAACATAAATAGATCGGGGACATAAAAGTGCATGGCATTAGTATTGGCTTCGTGGATGGTATGAACATGATATGTAGCATGGAGTACGACCACTCCTAGCCTTTACATGGCTAGTCGACAAAGACCACTAAGAAAATGGCTATGTGGATTAGCGGATAAACATCCCCATGCGAATGACAGATTTACATGATATACTAAGGAGAGACTAGCTTATACCACGACGATATCATATTCAGCTATGGCATGAGACTACATGTAATAAGTAGTAGCAGTAGCAGTATGCAGCACACGCATTGCATCACCCAGCAGCAACCAAATTCTGAGAGACAACAGGTCAGAAATACCCAGCAGATTAAAATAGAAACAACATCTTCGTGGTGCTAGTCAGCCAACATAGGTTGATAGTTGGCTATTAAGAGAAACGTTAGTACGGGATTCCCGTCTCCATCACTAAAATACACTCGAAATGCACCTTGGTTCTGGTGCACTAGTGCCTGAAACAGGGAGTAGACAATATTGGACCAGTCGTCCTCATTTAGGGAGAGCGGCCCAGATGAAAGGACATAGTCAACATTAGAATCAAAAGAGGTCAACATTGCGGTAGTACCATTGGTGAGTAATATTGGCTGCTGGGTCACGTTGGTAGCGGAGGTCATGAGGTAAACCATAGTTGGAAGGAAGCTCGTCATAGAGTCTGAACCGTGCACTGGAAATGGCAGTCCTTGTATAGGAGCCATTGCCCTGAGGGTAAGTAGGGTTCCCGATGCAAGTTGGACTGTGGCTCCCACTTGCGCAGGGGTGCTGGAGTTTAGTTGATAGGATTGCGATGTGTTGATGCTTATCATTCCATGCGGCGAAATATCCTGGCAGGCCGCATATCGTCCGGGTATAATCTTTTGGTTCAGAGCTGTGGGTAAAACTTCTGGAACACAGGAAAATCCGCTTGCCTGATCCTTGGTTTTTACCCCGAGGGTTAACAGACCCGTAGATGAATCCGGGCTGGTGTGACAATTCACTCGTTCTGGACTGCATGAACCGAAGCCGTCTTTCAGAACCGTTGCCATGGACCCGCAGATCGTGTCGTAAGATTTATGGTCATCGGCAGTAACGTTCAACTGAGCTAGTATCGTCACATAATAGTCTCCATTCACCTGGTCCTCAAAACCATAACAACTGAGAAGTTGACCACCATCTGCAGCTACACGAGCAACAAGTAGGATGGTTGAGAAAGCGAAAGCCGCGAGGACACCCAAACTCATCTTGGCCTGAATACCGTTGCACCAGCAAGATAAAGTGTATTGAGAAACGAAGACTCTGCGTACACGTTTGGGCCAAGAAAGCCTTTTGATAATGTGAAAACAGGTGCCTTCCACAGTTCAAACCGAAGTGAAGAGCCTTAGCTGTAATAAGCCTATATTTTGGACAGTGGATTTTGTAGAGATAAATTTCCCAAGAATTTCAGGTAGTGAAATACCTTATTATACCTATCAGGTGTCTGACAAACGAGGACATAAACACGATTTGGTGTTAATAACAATAAAAAAATAGTGTCGAGTCACTATTTACCTAAATTGCTAGTTTAGTGCTCACCCGAAAAGTCACTTAGTGATATGTCTATTATGCGAGACAAGAAGTATCCACAATAGCTGTAGGGGAATGGATTAAGTTGCTTGGAGAAAGTTTTTTCAAGAAACGCTCGCGCGACACCGCCATGTCATTATCATCCACATCGAAAGGAATGATAATGTCGACGATAAACCTTGGGCGATTGATGAGAAAGTAAAGGCAGTCCGGTCCGACTTTTGAAATGACACGGAAGCGTCTCCTACGAGTTTGAAATATTTGTCGTAGTACTTGACATTGACATTGGATTGGCGGCTCTTTTACATTTTGTGATGAGTTAAGTTATCAGTCACGTCTTCACAAAAGCATTCCCAGTCATATGGCAGTGATATTTAGTGTCCCTGTTCAAAGTGAGCTGACGTTGATATTAGATGACCATTGGTTTTAAGTTACCACTAGACCAGAAGAAAAAGGTGCACGGTTTCTTCCTACTACCTAATACTACTAGTAGCTAGTAGTATAGTATCTATCGGTCATAATCTTATCTTATTATTCTTTATTTTTATTCTATGACGTCGCACATCAGTCTCAGTTACGCTATATATATGTACGTACGTAAGCATAGAAAGTGAGAAACATCTCTCCCTGGAGTTAGGAATCAGGCTTGATCCAAGAAAAAAAAAACGTCTATAGTATCTTTATTCTAAGCCCCTTCCTTATCTAACCAATCTCGGCATGGTGTTAATCAGGTCTTTTAAGCTCCTTCTCTTCTTAAGATGCCTATGTGAAAATCTTGATGTTATACGAGCATGCTAACAAGACCGAGGTATAGTAGAGACTATAGACTATAGTGGTATTGTCATATTCAGTAGTCACCATTATATATAACGGCTCCTGTCAGCGAGCACTTCATTCTCGACACTCCATACCTCCCAGTTCATACCCATGTCTGGGTTGCACTCCTTTTTCCACAGATCAATTGAAGTTTCAAGTTTCCACCCTTTGATGATATATCCAATATCATATGACCTAGCTTAATGAAGGGGAATTGTTCTAAGATCTCCCCACCCGATGCTAATCCATTACTCAGTGGCTTTTTAGTATCGCTACGAGTTTACACTAGCCCATGGCGTTTGAATGGATGCCCCGTAGCAGGATGGTTTTACACACTAGTCGTTGTGTAGTTATCTCACTATCTATCATAAAAAAGATAAAATGGATTATAGCTTCGCTCCCTTTGTTCTACTTACCTATTGATTCGCTGCTCGAATTGCTACTAACTCTATACCGTCGCTTCGAAGTTACCCCCTTCAAATCTCTTAAACCTATATTTTCTTCTTACTCAAGATACAGGATGGTAGGGAGCAACCAAGACTAATGCCAGTGGGCTAACTACAGTATGTAGTAAGAAGAAATATCGATGTTAGTCTACTACCCTAACTCAGGTGAACCGTGTTTGTGGAGTGCATGTCAAGTTATTATGATCCACTCCGGCATCTGAGAAAGTATTTCTCCGAGTCACCTGACTCTCGCCGGTCTATTTAGCTATACAACCCAGAGCCATCACGCTTCACAATAGGTTAGAAGTTATGTTGGTGCTCATAAGGAATTTACCAATTAGATCGCCAAAATCCGATCAATCAGCGTGTTAAGTTATAGGAGTCAAAACATTTCTCGTCGTGGTATAGGTATATAATAGTCGATTATTGGAACAATTATTGTTGTTTATATGTTGGTAGTCAGCTTGTATGTTATGAACCTACCTCTGATATAATATGACTATGTAGTATAAGGAGTGGACCGTTGTGTACTGGACACGGATAGCTGGGGGAATTTACGGGATCATCCTCATACTGTTGGTTTTACCGGTTTGAAATGTTTTAAAATGATTCTTATCCCCAAAGTTTGGCACTGTACGGCATTGGACTGCAGTAGATTGTGATTAAGGGAGGGATTCATTATGCAGGTGAGTTCCGAGTTGGTAAGATCTAAGGATTAAGGATCGATCTGATAAGACACCCGCTGACTCCGTCTGATCATAGGGATAAGGAAGGTTCCTTCCTCTAAACTTGCATTGAATCCCTCCCTGTCCTGGTCCCGTTCAGTAACTGATCACGATGGATGTCACCGACCATCACCCCGCAATAGCGGTAGCGGAAGAGATCTCATATACTGTTTTCCAATCCTACCCAAGGTATCTGAATATAGGGCTCCGCGATCTTGCTTTTCGAGAGGGCCAAACCCCTCATCCAGCATTTGATTTGCTAACAGGAAGGGCGCATATCTAACCGATTCCGAATTCTTCCAGTGCTGGGGATGACATGGTCATTTCATTTCAGAGTCAGTCTACCAGGGCATCAATGAAGTAGTTTCTTATCTCAATATTTGTTTTATCTAAGTTAATTGAATCATAGATAAGTGAGAGGGGTAGGATGCAGGAATATCAAGGCTGGACTATGCGGTACTAGAAAAGCGGGGGCTGATGGAAGCGTCTAACTATCATATAATTACTGTTAGATAAGCGGCGTAGAGTAAAGACACTATTATGTATTATGATATGGCCTAGGCCTAGTGGTATCTAACAGGGTCAGAGAAGATTGACACTGAGATGGGGAGACAAGCCAGCCGAAAAGGCTGGATACAGACAATAATTTTTAATTAATAAATAATAATCTAACAATTATCAAGTTCACTAACTTACCGTTGGAGCCCAAGAATATGCTCCGCTCGCGTGCTTTCCCCAGCCGGGAGGCTCCTTTGATAAGTGAGGCGATCGAAAAGATCCGGATAGACCGAGATAAGACAGACCATCATATTTGCATGGATACTAGTATGTATGCCGACCTAGCTGCTAGTATCCTCCATGTCTAAAGGACAGCGAGGAGAGCAAGAGACCCCACGAGATGCCACCAAGTTGTACAGAGTTGGCTAACTTCCTTACAAACCTTTTCCCTGATTCCCTGAGTGTCCACCGTTAGTATTAGTTAGGTAATATCCATATGATGATATGAAGATTCCTAATATATACGATATTAACTATCGGGATACTGGTGAACAAACAGTTGGTGAGCCATGCCAACGACCATGCCTGGAATAAGATAACGGGAAGTCCACATTAGTACCAAGCGGTTGAACGTAAATTTCCGGACGGGTTTAGCACGCTGGGGATGAATATCCGGACAGATGAATATCGCACAGTATCTGTTCAGTAATAAGGCGATTTTGTTCGTTCCGTTCCTCTATACATAGTACAGTGCTATACAATAGATTCGTTAGTAGCCAATCATGGTTTCGCCTCTGCTAAATAGATGGCATATAGTCTAGTAGACGCATTAATCAAACCAGTCACCGTTTGATGTAGTGATTCGAGATCCCCGGCTGTAAACTGTAATAGATACGCAGGTGGTTTTGTATTTCTTTTTCTTTTGCCAACTAATCACATTATAGAATTAGGGTGTCTATCATACCACTCAGCCATGGATCTCCCATAGCCGCAACCGACCCTGTTCATTGCCCACGGCGAGATAGTTAGAGAGCGGAGAGATGGCGACGGCAGAAATGCGGCCGAGTGGCGTGCTGGACGTCGGCCAGTTTCGGTAAACAGTACAGGAAGGGAGGTGAACTGGTTTCGTTAGCATTTGTTCTTGTCAACGTGAAAATCCAAAAAAAATAAAAATAAAAATAAAAAAATAAACGTACTCAACCGCAACGCATCTCGCTTCAGCTGACTCGCCATCACCAGGAGCTGGCAATCTGGAGAAAAGACCAAACTGGTAATGGGCGTGGTGAGCTGGTCGAGCATCCTCGTTGGCGACGGGTTGCGCGGGACCGCCTCGGGCGCTGACCACGCCCGCCGGTCGTACAGATTGACGATCCCACTCGAGCTACCCACAGCCACCCAACGATCTCCGCCGAGCGCTCTCCGCCCCGACGCACCGATACTGCCGCCAAGACTGAGCACGGTCGTGCCGACAGCGCCCTCGTCGACCCAGCGGGCCACCACTCGGCGCAACTGGCCATCCCACTCGGACACTTCGCCGTTACGGCTGGCCACAGTCATTCCCTCGCCGTTGCGCCACCAGGCAAAGTCGACGACACCGCCTCGGCCGTCAACCCGCACCTGGGCGACCCACTGTGCGGTAGTCGCGTCCAGAACGTTGATCAGGCCACCGCCCTTGCGTGCTGTGCCGACCAGGCCGATATACCGGCCGCAGGGCGACAGCCTGAAACGCTCCATTGACTTCTGCTCCTCCTTGCGGCCCGCAGGCGCGTTGACCTTGGCCACCCGTCCCGTGTCAAGGTCCCAGACATGAAAAAAGCGCCGCCGGCCGGCTGTCACGATGCGATTGCCGGTAGGTGGTGCAAAGGCGGATGTGTGGAACGGCGTGCGTCGGATATGCATCGACGTCACGAGAGGATTGGCCCGCGGAGCGTCGGGAGAGATGTGATGGAGGAAGAGCGTCGCCGCGGGACCGGAAGACAACAGAAGGGAATGGTGGGGATGAAAGCAAAGCGAGTTGATGGCAGACTGCACCTGTCAATACGGAGGTCCTTGACCGTAATCCCGACCTTGTTTCACGGTTCATAATTATCGACTCACCGGCTGTGTTTCCCCGACATCCTTCAACCGTTGCATGCCGATGATCTCTTGACGGAGCCGTTTAGCTTTATCACCATTCTGCCCCATGTGGTGGTTCTCGGATCGTATCAGGTCGCCAATGTTCTGGAGGATCTTCGCAAGGGGCTGTGACGACAACTGCTCGTCCGCGGCATCCTCATCGGAGTCGGTATCCATGGGATCAGTAGAGTCGCTCCCGCCGGAGCTGCGCCGCCGCATCTGCTTTTGCGGCAAGGCCCATTCCGGAGTGGGATGTAGCCGCAGGTACTGGCGACGGAGCCGGAGGATGTACTCTCGGCCGGAGACGATATCCTCGGTTTCGGAGCGGCGAAGCTTGCGTAGGCGGCCGTGGCCAGCGAGGGAGACGACGAGACGATCGTCATCGCTGTCGTGCCAGACTGGCGCCCATTCAGCCTCATCTTCGCCTTCATCCTGGCCCTGGCCGTGATGCCGCTTGGTGGAGTTCGAGGGAGGTGGATCTTCGGGAGAGATGGAGCGGGAGGTTCCGAGGGCCCCAGAGTCGAAGAAGAAAAGCTGTAGCACGAGTGTTAACTACAGCAAGACCTAGAAGGAAACGTAAAAAGGAGCAACCAACATCCCTATCATCCACCCCTTCCAGGTCTAACTCTTCATCTTCGGTCTTTTCATTTTCGTTTTCTTCCCCTTCTTCTTCCCCCCCCTCCTCTCCATTCTCCTGTAGTTCTGTACGGGCCCGGGAAGAGCGCGACGGCGCAGCATGCGACTTCAAAGCTGAGCGGAACCCTTCATCATCTCCGAAGAGTAGTTTCTCGAGCTGGATCTCGACATCATCCTTGGTCTCGTGGTCACTGGGTGATGGTACATCTTCTTGCTCCGGTGAATCATTGGGATTCTTATCTGATCGAACGGGGAGGATTGTCGATGTAGACAACTGTAAGGACAGCATTATATCATTTCCGCGTCGATTCATCTGGCCTTTCCCACCATGCTCCTTTTTCTTTTTTATCGCAAGGTAGGTTCAGCCTTTTTTTTTTTTGGTTTAGAGATCAGCGAGCGATAAGGTACATACCCTGATGTATCACCCATATAGGGGATAGCTTGCTCTGCCCTTATCACCTGACTTACCGACTATGTAGCTATATAGTTACTATAGTAAGCCCAGACGGCCAACTCTACATTCCTATAATTAATTTCTCTATAAAGGAAGGAAAACTAGGCTACAACCGGAATTCGGCTGGATGTTCTTTCCTAGCTATTTGGGTGTTGCCGCCGGGTATGGACTGGAAGGAATATCCCCAAAAGCATTAGAAATTCTTTCATCCACTGAAAGCCGATCATCTTTCATGAATTTATGACTATAGGTATTCCGGCAGAGATATCTAAGACTACGATGGGGAGTGTTGGATTATGAGTTAACACCAGGAATATTGGGGCTTTCAACTGATTGCTACAAGAGAAATAAGTTTACTATTTGGAATATAAAGAGGAACAACGGAACGGTGGACGCTGGGAAGCGCTGACATATGATTTTGAATTAAAGGACTACCTTGTGCATGTTGTACATAAATAACCCTGTCCCGACCTGTTAGATACCACTCGGCCATAAAAAGTTGGGCAGTTGCTTCTTACGACCTAATAGTTTTACTATCGTGTAAAGTTAGGCAGTAGGAATTTAGAGAAAACAACGAACGTCTTTACATACTTGATACTTGTATCATCCATCACAGAAGATGAACCGACATACATTTTTAGAAATACCACGTATTGGGCTTCATGAAGTATGAATAAATTCGAGGCTCTGCGGATTAATGAGTGACAAAGCTCGGTCCCATATCCGAAATAAGTTAGCCCGTCAGAATAACTAACCCACCCACGCCTGCAGCGATGCAGCTCGCCAACACTAGTACATAAACAGTTAGTTGCCTCTTTACTCGTCTCGGCAGGACCGATTATTATTACCACTAGCAGCTAGTGGGGCAGTATGGTACAGCACAAATACAACCATACTAACCGCCTTCTGAAAGGAGTTTAGTTCTCGTGAGGGAGAGAATCATGTCCATAACTAAGAGTTAGTAGTGGATTCGATTCTGAGTATTTCTATCTGTTCTCATGTCAAAGATATATTCTTTAAATCCCGATCGAGAGCTAGGGCGCGACATGATAATAATCGCCGTTATATGCAGACACATCCATCATTTTACTCTTTTGGGCAGGTGCGCGTGTTAAATATAATATGGAAAGAACATTGAATGAATGAATGAATGAATCCGACAAGTATAAGTAGTGAAGAGTACAGTATGCCGCAGACATGACTTGCTGAAAGAATGGCCCTAATCATCCCTAGCTGTAGGCGAAAGCAGCCCATGTGAGGTAATCCGCATGACCCATCCGATAACAGATACCGCTGCAAATAATGTTACTAGATTGCCTACAGGATTTCATCTTCATGTCTTCACGTAGATGTGAGATATTAGCCTTATCAGCTAGGATGTAATCACAGAGAGGGAGCGCCGTAGTTGACCCATTTTAGTTGCTTCCATTCACGCCATGTTTTGGTGCATCATGTTTGTCCAAAGAGAAGTAAGTAACTTGAAACCATCGTTGTCCTGTGTATGCCCTGCAAAATCTGCAATGACCTGCGAGTCATAAGGAAAGGAAGTTTTTTTTTTTTTTTTTTGGAATCCGGAAATTCAATGTACCGATTATTGTATCTTCAAAGCTCTTGCCATTTGAGTTCTACGCTTCTTCCTCCAATTCTTCAACATGGACATCGCCCCACAAAACGATCTCGCCTTCATCCACCGCTGGCCTTTGAGTGGCACTTATCAATCTTATTCTTTGATTCTCTATACCGTGTTTCACGCGCTTGCCATTGTTAATGCTAGCTATAACCGCTCTTTTTCGCCGTGCCATTCTGATGCACTGATTCAGTGCTGAGAGACAATAATAAAATGTAAGGCTTATGTTGCGCTTGACTTCTCAACTCTAGCTCCTTGGTGACATCTTTAAATCATATGTACAGTTAGCTGCTAGACATTGATTAAGGATCATAAGGCATGAAGCTTACACAGCTGGGAACGAGAAGAGTGGGAAAAGAGCCTGCAGAATGCTCTTTGGATCACTGGATCACTTCATTCCCTTAGCTTATACTTATGTAAAAGAGGGCCGGTTTGACTAATTAGAAGCCAATCATTAAAAAAGGACCTTCTTGGCGTGAAATTAGGAGGCTAGGAGTGGGTCACGGGATCCAAAGGCACGTGATTACACCCAAGATAGGCTAGCTTAGCGCGGAGGCTTAATTATTACATACAAACTTGTCATATTTCATACACCGTTGTTGTTGTTACATTATTTTACGTCTTTAAGCGGCCTAAAGGCTGCATAGGACGGTATTACTAATATAAAAATACATAAG
>JAHQZX020005558.1:0-20159 GCA_019804575.2 Pseudotulostoma volvatum
AAGATCAACAGTTAAATCAAATGGTTTGTGCTTTGCAAAATGGACAACGGCGGTTCCCGGTGGATGCTCATGTCAAGTATCTATATCAGAATGCTCGTTGGATGAAGAGAATAAGCTACGCTTTCGAGATCGCAAATGGGTCCCTGATAGTGAGCCATTACGCACACGACTAATGCAAGAGGTTCACGATTCCTTCCTTACCGGACACCCAGGAAGAGATCAGACATATGCTATCCTAGCAAGGTCCTTTTTCTGGCCCGGCATGGGTAACGATGTCAGGAGATTCACAAGGAACTGTGACTGGTGCGGGTCTAACAGAATACGGCGGGATCGTCGACAAGGATTACTAAAGCCATTGCCAATCCCCGGTCGTGTCCGGAGAGAAATATCGATGGATTTTGTTACCGAATTGCCATTATCATTAGGATGCAAAAATATCATGGTCATCACGGATCGTTTGAGCGAAGGGGTCATTTTTGAACCAATGGACAAGATTGATGCGAATACAGCAGTAGAGAGGTGCATACGGGTGTTTTATAGATACCTTGGGTTACCTATGGCTATAGTGTCCGATCGTGGGCCACAGTTTGTTATGAGATTTTGGACACCCTTCTGTCAACTATTGCGTATCACGAGAAGACTGTCTACTGCAGCGCATCCGGAAACTGATGGTTCGACCAAGCGTGCAAATGAAACCATGGAAGCATATATACGGGTCTTTGTCGGCTAGAATCAAGATAACTGGGCAAGCCTTTTGCCATCTGCACAGCTAGCCATTAATAACAGAGATGCCGCCGCTACCGGTATTAGCCCTTTCTTTATGCAACATGGCTATAATGTCGAGCCTTTGGATCTTATAGAGGAACCACGAGTAGTGACTACACCTCAAAGTCCTATCCAGCGAGCCGAGAACATGGTTGCGAAGTTAAAGAACGCCAGAGACGCACAGGCTGCTATTGCCCTTGTACAGCAAACCTACGAGGACACGGCTAATCGACGTCGGGACCCAGAAGTTCAGTACAAAATAGGAGACAAGGTATGGCTGGACTTGCGAAATATTAAGACAGCCCGTCCCAGCAAAAAGTTTGATGTCAGGAACGCTAAGTACACTGTGTTGGGGAAGGTGGGATCTCAGGCCTATCGATTGAACACACCGCCTAGAGTTCACAACGTTTTCCATACGATGCTGTTGCGACCTGCGAGTAGCGATCCCTTTCCTAGCCAGAAACAAGAAGACTGGCAGCCAGGGCCTGTTATAGCGGAAGGCAATTCTGCTAATGCCTCCGACAAAGCTGGTACCGATGGTACCCATGATGAATACGAGGTGGAAGACATACTGAGGGAAAGAACTGTACGCAGGGGGCGTGGCTGGCAACGGCAGTTCTATGTTAAGTGGACCGGTTATGCGCAACCTACCTGGGAGCCTGCAAGTGCTTTCGATGACGTAGAAGCTTTAGATCGTTATGAAAACTCGGTGATGACACTCCAGGAAGGAGGAGGGGAGTAATGTTAGGAAATACCCTTATAAGTAGTAGCAGAAAGATCCCTACTACAACAAGTCATCGGAAGATTCCCACGTAACCAGTTCTATTAGTAGAACTGCTCTCCCCCTCCTTGCCTTCTTCTTTTCTTTTCTCTTCAACAAAACCTTCTTGTATATAGGAAAACCTTAGTTAGTTATAACAAGGTCTTCTACCCCGTAACAAATAGAACAAGAATAAAAAATGAAAATAAAAAATCAATCTTCCAATAACACAGAGCACATTTCTTATTTCCCCATCCAACTTGCAACAAAACATCATGTGATTTTGGTGAGGATTGAAATTAAATATTGACCCCCCTTTGACCTTTAAATCAAGGATATCGCATGTGCCGCGAAAGAGGGCCTCCTGTGTTACAATCCTTCAAGTTGGTAGCTTTAAAGAGATTTCAAAGCCTTATTGCCTTTTGAACATGCCTATAATGTTCAACATTTTCGAACCCTCCAAGCCAACTTTCGTCGCCGGTGCGCTTTGGTTGACCTTGAACCGAATCTATGTAATAGTGGTTACTCAATGTTTATTTATCACGGTAATATATGACAGACAATCCCATATTATGAAGCCCTCCCCTCTCTGCTCCCTGTTGCCAGCTCAATGCCGCCTTAGAATCGTTAAAGGCTAAATGCGTATCATTCTCCTGTGATTCCCAATCTGACTCCAAGCTCGATTGACCAGAGTCAGAGCCATCAGAATCAAGATCAGGCTCGTCATAATCGGTCGCATCAGAACAGGAGACCTCAGAATCTTGCTCGGTTTGAATTCTTTCCTGTTCACGCGAAACTCTCTGCTTGTCTGAATTATCAAATAGCGAATCATCCAATCTTGCCTTTTTCTTTTCCCGAGAGCATGAGCTACTAGTATTGGAGGTGTGCAAAAGCATGGAACACCAGCAATTCGGGTTTGGATTAGGGGCCTTTCTCTCCTTACTACCACTGACTAACACTACCGTGTTATTAATCAGAAAAAAACTGAACCCTTCGGGGGCTTTATGATTCCACCACCATAGGACCAATTAGACCTGAAAGGAACATGGTTAACTGTCACATGAACTAGGCCACCAGATTGATTCTACATGAAAATACGCTGTAATCCGTCGGATCATGTGCCAAGGCGCTATACCTAGCATCGTTAAAACGCTAACCCTAACTTAATTATAATGAATAACTATAGGACGATTTCCAGGCAATGTTACATTGGCCTCGCTGAGTACATTACCTAATTAGTCTTAGCTCCCTGTTTCTAAATGCCATTTACTCACCCACCACATGTGTTTCATGTATTTAAATCCTTTAATTTATTGATAAAAGCAATAAACTTCAGTCTAAAGGACTTAAAATTTATAATATTAGTTGTTTTGGTGAGGGGGTCATGTTCGAGTTGACGGGTTTTCTCCTTCACTTGAAGGCCTATTTTCTCGTTCCGCGACCATAGAACTAATTTATTATTCTATATCATATCAATTCCATAGGAGGTGGAAGAGGCTTACACGCCCCGGTCGCAATTTCGCTACCAAAAAAGCCTCAAAATGATATAGAACTTGCTTTGGTGAGTTGGATTGATATCGAGTATATGCAATACCATACAATAGGGTAATTTACCGCTTACTAATACTCCTGGAGAATGTTACATCAGGGCCCTATTTTGGCGTTCCGCCACCATAGTTTTCTATATAGATGGGAGACACCCATCAACACCTTCAAGAATATTATATAATATGATTCAACTCCAACCTTTCTAACAGAATCACGCACGAAATATTCAATAGCTACTCTCCGTTTTATACATATGCTATACATCTTGTAAATCTTTAATAGGTTATTATCTTCCACCACTCACTCTCGTACCTTAAACTAGGGCTAAGATAACGCTCCTCCTATCCCGAAACAGCCAAGTGCATCACGCCTCATGATTCTGCCGCGATCGACCGCCCATAATATGGGTGAGCGAGCTGGTGAGCTCATGAAGTGCTTGTTGGTGTTGACGATCAGAAATGAATCGGTGACAGGCTGTGACGAAGCATGACATGAGGCTTCGGAGCAGCTTTCAACCTTGCATCTCCTTCCTTATCACCATAAGTCTTCCTTGCTCTGCCTCCCCCTTTATCTTCGCCTCTGCAGGCTACGACGAATCGGCCAACGACTATCATGGCACCTCCGCGTCAGAGAGCGGCGGCCAACCCGGACGACTCGAGGTCCGAGGCTTCGAGCAGCACAAAGGAGCAGAAAGGACCAACTTCCAAGGCGAGAAAGCCAGCTGCCTCTACCACATCTGGCGCTACAATGACTACCAAGGACATGAAAGTCATAGCAGCTGCAGCTGCCGCGGCCGCGACGGCCTCCGCTACCCAGGATGCCGGACACTCTGAAATACCTGGAGTTAGTATCATTTCATATTTTCTTCGAGGATAATAGGGTGACAATGTCATTTTTCTCCGTCCTGATTGAGATCCCCGTTGCGTCGCGTAATCGGATTGGTCACCTAGAGAGTGCTAATATTTTCCTTGATCTAGATTCCCTGGACTCAGATGCCCCTTTCACTCCTGCACGACTATCGTCACGCTTACAAATTGTCAACGCCTAGCGCCTACTCGGGCCAATATGTGCAGATGCTTCTCTCTAGGGGGATTGGTCTTCGATCTCCGACATCGATCGCTGCCCGTCGTGCCGAGCTCCAGTCACTATCTCGATCGGGTGTTAACGGCGCATTTAAAGACAAAGAGACGGCGCCTGAAACTGAAACTGCCACAGCAGCCAAAAATGGTCTCGGTGGCGCACATGCACCCACCTGGCGTAACGCCCATCAGACAAACGCCCATCAGACAAACGCCCATCAGACAAACGCCCATCAGACAAACGCCCATCGGGTGGAGAACAACCTAGAGAAACAACATTTGCACCACATCATTAGTCAAAGCAGAGTGGGTAAAGAGCCGCTGGCAATATCTGTGCGCAGACATTTTAATGGCGCTGGACTTGTGGAGCAGGAGGCCATTGCGAAATTCTTATACAAAGTTCGTGAAGAGCAAAGGGGGCGGAAGTTCCGACTACGGTTCCAGACCTAACCTTGGCATGTTATTTCACTTCTCTCCTATCCTCTCTCCCTCTCTGATGATTTGATACCCACTTGCGTTTCGCTTAGATTTCGTTTCTATATTCAAAGAAAGGTCTGATCGGACAAAGGGGATAAGCAAAAATCAGTTATATGGAAGGTGTCTCTTCGGTTTCGAAGTACGGAAGCAAACTTTTCTCTGTCTGCGTTACTGGTTGAATTAATAGAGAAGAGTTGGCACACTGATTTGGGCAAAAAAGGAACATCTTTCAGGTGATGGACACGGACTCGAATACTTAATCCTAATATCGGCGTTATCATCATTATACTAATCAAATTGCTTGGGAATGTATTTCTTGCCGCAGGAGATGAAGTTCGCAAGAAGCGGCTCGACGAGTGGTCGTCACTTCCGCCTATGGGTGGGTTCCTCGTTGATCGCAGGACACAATTTACCCTCTGTAGCTAGTAGCTACACAAGCGACGTTATCACTATGCAGATCAAGATACGGCAAGGCTCGCCATTGTCTCCCATCCTGTCCTTGTTTGCGAGTGAGCCATTATTGGAGATGTTTGACAGCAATTTCGTGGCCTGGGATTCGTTGGTGGGGCCCGACAGTGGAAGCCACCCTGCCTTCCTGCCTTCAATAATAGGCATGCGGCTGCATGCCGCCATTGGGGCAAGTTAACTCCAGACAAATACGGACTGGTCCATTTCACGTGGTGGAGTTAACATGGAAGACTTTCAGCAACGTTTTATATGGGTACTACCTCATGAGTACAGCATGTGCGTGTGTATGATATATTTATTTAACGTCCGGTTCCCGTGACCGCAAGCAGCCACGCGACGCAAAGCCCAAGGGAGGGCGGACCACAGGACGGTACCTATCTAAAGAGCGTAATACGTACCTACCGGCTCTGCCTTTGTACCATTTTTTTTGTAGGAAACTGCGGCTAAACCACACACGCCAGCATACGCTGAAAAAACCCACAAGGAATTGAAAATCAAACAAATCATAGCTGAAGTCAGCCAGGTGTCGATGCGCGACTATCCGCGCCGACACGGCTTAGGCCTGTACCTATCCAGGCCGAAGCGGGTGCCCAGCAAGTACAGCTCTCTTAGGGCCCCCTCCTCATCGTGAAGAACAGGGTAACTGTAGTGGCCCCGGGCAGCTGCCAGCTTGGCTGAGTTGTATAGCCTGATCTCCTGAAAATGCTGTTGTGAATCAGCTGTTTGTTCCTCGTGCACCTGTCTTCGCCCTACACATGTTTGACTGGGGACAGCCCTAGTCGCAGATGCTGGCATTTAAAGACTGCCTCCGCCGAGCTTCGGCAGGTCACGATAGGTTAGCGGTGCAGAGGCCATACCCATCCCAAGTGTCTACAGAGTGGACCGGCCATTCCTACTATGCTACTAAGTATGCATAACTATATATTTATGGCAGGTATATCTCAATGATCTTAGTTTATTGTATGTACAAACTACCTATTCGATCGATCGGCGGTATCTACACTGGCACTACTCCACATTAAATTAGTATTGGTAACTCAATACAAGATACATAATATCCCCTATGCATCCGGTCAATGACAGCTCTGTTCTCGTTCAGCGAGTTGTATCCATTTCCACTGCCGCGACAATGACCCATCCCATTGGCGCCCACATTTTTCGGTAATGTTACAAGTGGGTTCTGCACACCGCCTTTGAGTCCACTGTAAAACCATTAATAGTCGGTCTTAACGTCGCTACTTTAGGGGCGGGCCCTTCCCTAAAGTCGGTGAAAGCAGGGTGACGTCTGCCAGAAATCGCTGCGACACCTGATTTTGAACACCAGATTTCAAGGCAATGTTAAGTAGGATTATTACAAAAAGGCAGCCCTACAACTAGAAATTTTTATTATGTACTATTGAAGTGCACTGTCTCTACATATGTTATTATTTGAAAATTAAAAGTGACAAAATCCGCATTTGCGGCAATCGACTCGATAGATGCCGTGGTGACTCTACAACATCTTCCTCCGAACGTATCTGCATGACTACCTGATCCAGAGCCCTTTATTGCACCTAGAACTGTCGTTCGCCATCTAAGATCGCAGGGTCGATGGGAACCGCCGTAAAGTATCCAGTGTCTTTTTTCTTCTTCCCGAATTCCTTTAGCTTCTTTTGAACGGCTGTGAGAGAAGCTTACCGGCCGGCCACATGCCTGCGTCCTGGAACGCATGTTTGATCGTACGAGCTGTAAAGGTTTTCTGACAAATCTCAGAGGGATCTCAAAAGAAGGATTGAATGTGGTATTCCGCCTCAAATGAGCGAATCCCGTTCATGATACACCTCTGTTGGAATGTCTTTCATTACCGGAAATAACCCACGTCGGCGGCTGGATAAGGTGGGTTTGGTGGGAAGGGAACTTGACGATCCAAATATGATTCATTTTTTTTAGCTTTAAGAATGAACTCAGGAGCCTCATGGCATGTGGCCTCGTCCATCAAGAGAGTCCTCCAGGGTTTATCAGGACCACAGTCGTTGTGTTCGATGAAATGGTCGATCCATCTTATACAAATCCCCTCATTTGGATAACCAGACGGGGATACTACCACGACCTCATGGCCTATCATTTTCATGAAACCAAGACTCCATGATTATCCTACCAGGAACAATTACTATGGGGGGGATAGCATGGCAGCGCGCAGCCATTGTCGGTGTCTCTGTGGGGTGCTCGCGGAGCCACTGTAGGGCAAGCTACATTTTATCTTTATCGGGTAGGTCTCGTAGAAGGGTGTTTTCGGGAAGGGGGCTTAATCGAGCCATTTTCATAATGAATACTACAAAGAATAATCGATTTTGTTGGTGGGAGTCACAGCGGGAGTCAGGTAACGATTTTTTTTTTTCTTGAGTTCCAGCAGACGTCACCCTGCTTTCACCAACTTTAGGGAAGGGCCCCTAAAGTAGCGACATTAAGTCGGACTATCATATCATATATAAGCATCACAAACCGATCTCCGCAAGAATGAGACTGCATACCATATTTCAAAAAGGTCACTTTATGGGAAGGGGCGAATTGATTCTTGGTCCCCTTTAGATGGAAGAATCATAAGTGGACCGGTAGGCTAACTAGTAGCAATTGCCCCGGCTGTGGCACCTCCTCACGCTGACCAAGAGCCCATATATAAGTATGCTGGACCAACAATTAGAGAACTTTCAGGACTGCAATACCACGATATGAGAAAGCTCACCGTTAACGCCAGTCCAAACAAGAACCCCTACCGGTATCGCTAACGCACATATCTTGCCTTGTGTGTAAATGGTCTGGAATCTTATCGCCGGAATGCTATAGGCTTCTCCCATGCTATTCAATTGTTTAATGTATGTAGTTCCTTCAACGGAGCCAACATCCTTTATAACTTCCTTGGTACTGCCCTTCTTCTGAGGCAACAATTCAACCGTCTCTGGCATTATAGCTGGTGTCGTCTTCAGCTTTATTGCATTTCCAGTTGTATTTTCGGCTTTTATCGGCGTGCACCACATACCGTATACCGAGGTTTATCTCATTTTGTTACCGGCAATAAACTAACAAAAGTCAATACCAGTAATGTAGTAACTTAGAATCTAGGTGGTTTCACGTAGTAGTATGCTTTGCTTTGCGTGATTACTATGTGGTTCCCCAAGCAATGAAATGTTTCAATGCGATACTCGATTGAATGTACCATTATATTATGAATTCAAGGTATGATTGGTCAGGCATAGGGGCTGTAATTGAGAATAGATATGAAGCTATATGGATAAACGTAATGATGTTGTAAATGTCATTCGGACGGGCCGCAACCGCACTTGATGAAAGGCTTGAAAAAGGCGGTCATTCTCTAATAATAATACATGCTCCATATCTGTATGCTTTAAAGAAGGTATGCATTGAAATGTGCGCCCGCCTCGATCACTGTTTTGCTTCCCCAGACAATTGCGGCTTGGATATCGGTGGGATTGTGGGCTTGGTTTGGTCCCTAATGTTGATGTCCTTCTCGATGCTTTCTTTGACCTCCGCTTCTTTTTCCTTAACCCATTCTTCGAATGTTTGAGGATCTGGGAGCCCCAGTTTCTGTCGCTCTTTCCGGAATCGCTTCCGAACCTTTGGCGTTTGCATGACTCTCCACCTTAACTCCCATCCGAAAATACCTAGCTCCTTTATTCGTGCTGGCCGATCGTTTAGAAGGTAGTTATCGAGTCCACCGGCTTTCCTTATTGTCCGTAGGGCCCGGTGTGTGACTTTAATGAACAAATCCTCACCGAGAGCTTTACTATGGAGCTTCTTCCGTTTGACGTTGGGTTTCCATACTCGTCGTGTGCGGCCCTTGTTCTTCCCCTTAGATATCTTGTTTCCAAATTGAATCATAGCGCCTCCGTATAAACCATTGTTTGATTGCTTGTAGAGACGATTTGGTCCGTAAGGATAGGGAGGAATGTGGTCGGGAAGCCTTTTCGTTCTCCAGGCTAACCGGGTTGTGGAGAATTCGCGTTTCAATGCCACGGAAAGGTTGCGCAACGAAAGCCTTAGCGAGGAGAAGAGGGATAATGCCATATCAAGTGATATTGGCCTCAGGAAGTACAGATGTCAAAGGCAGCTTTGGTGCGGCCGAAAAAGGAGGTTAGAAAACATTTCAGAAGTGGTTACCCCAAAAGGACCTGGTTTGACCGCCTTGGCGTAAACGCGGTTAACTTTTAACCTTTATCATACATATAGAAAAATGGGCATATCTCAAATCTGAGCCCTTCTTGGTCAGGAAGTTGCTGTTGCTGGTTAGTATTTCCTGTCTGGGTTCAGTTAGTTAATTTGATCTGCCGCTATTTTTCTTTAAATTCTTCTGAGCATTCTCAAAACATCACGGACTACCCTCAGATGCCCTGATTCATACAACATGGTCCAAATCAGTGAAGTGAAGGGAAATTCGCGAGATAGTAGAACTGCAGCGCATACACATATCAAGGGCCTTGGGCTGCGTTCCGATGGTACTGCTGAGAATGCTGCAGATGGCTTTGTGGGACAGGCCGCTGCTAGAGAGGTGCGCTCCAGTTGCATCCCATCTCTGCGTGGAAGGGCATGATTAACTGACAGCAGGATGCTTCTGTTAGGCATGTGGCGTCGTGGTCGATCTGATAAAGGCAAAGAAAATGGCAGGCCGAGCTGTACTTCTTGCCGGAGGTCCTGGAACTGGCAAGACAGCTCTCGCTTTGGCTGTGTCGCGAGAACTAGGTACAAAGGTTCCATTCTGCCCAATCGTTGGAAGCGAAGTATATTCTGCGGAAGTGAAGAAGACTGAAGCTCTCATGGAGAACTTTCGACGAGCGATTGGTACGTTAACGCGCCTTATATCCGAAGTTTCAAAGGACACTAAACTTAACATTCTTAGGTCTCCGTGTGCGCGAAACCAAGGAAGTGTATGAGGGCGAAGTCACAGAGCTCACACCAGAGGAAGCCGAGAACCCGCTTGGCGGCTACGGAAAGACAATAAGCCATTTAATAATCGGTCTCAAATCGTATAGGGGGACGAAGAAGTTGCGTCTCGACCCCAGCATCTACGAGGCAATTCAGAAAGAGCGCGTCACAGTCGGAGATGTAATTTACATAGAAGCCAATACTGGAGCTTGCAAGCGGGTGGGCCGATCAGACGCTTATGCTACAGAATTCGATTTAGAAGCTGAAGAATATGTACCGGTTCCAAAGGGAGAAGTGCACAAAAAGAAGGAGATTGTCCAAGATGTTACCTTACATGACCTGGATATAGCAAATGCCCGGCCGCAGGGGGGCCAAGATGTCATGAGCATGATGGGGCAACTTATGAAACCAAAGAAGACAGAGATTACAGACAAACTACGACTGGAAATTGATAAAGTGGTCAGCCGATACATTGATCAGGGTGTTGCTGAGCTTGTTCCTGGCGTTTTGTTTATCGACGAGGTAGGTTTTCATCCCTCTACCCAGCTATTCCTGGGCTTCCTTTGATCTTGATTGACGCCCCATAACAGGTTCACATGCTCGATATTGAATGCTTCACCTATCTTAATCGCGCTCTTGAATCTCCCATTTCCCCGATCGTCATCCTCGCTTCGAATCGCGGTAACACTGTCATTCGCGGCACAGGTGACATTACCGCCGCACATGGGATCCCGCCAGATCTCCTTGCCCGCCTCCTTATCATCCCAACTCATCCCTATAGCCCCGAAGAGATTAAAACGATTGTCCTTGTGCGTGCAAAGATAGAAGGACTTACCATCACTGACGGCGCCCTTAAGAAGGTTGCCGAACATGGGAGCAAAACGAGTCTGCGATACGCGTTACAACTGCTCACACCAGCAGGTATCCTTGCCCGCGTAAACGGCCGGCTTGGAGGGATTGAGGAGGCGGATGTTGCTGAGTGCGAAGACTTATTTATCGACGCGAAGCGGAGCGCTAACATCGTCAGTCAAGAGAATGGGAATTTCATTTCATGATCACAGTGAAAATGTATTATTACTAGTTGCGGAGCAAGACAGACATTCGAGTGTAACAGTAGTCGAAGTGCATATAAACCATTAAAGGAATATAAGTAGTACTACTACTAGTAATCTCTCGAGCTCGAGGTCGCGATCGTGATAATTGAATGTTTGATTGACATCATCGATCAAGGCTAGCCAAGCATTATTTTCATGAGATGAGCTACATACATGCATATAGTTCATTATAGGAGTATATGTACTACTCTCAAGGATGCGTACCTGGTAACTACTATCATAGTAGCCTTGGGTATCCTTTATATCATGCAATGGTTGTATATATGATATGTATATAGATATATAGATATATAGATATAGATGTAACTTATATGTATGTAGTTATCTACAATATATATAACTTCAGTTATCATATCATGATGAAGGTACATAACTAGGTACCTTTGGTGCCCGGAAATTAGATTTCCCCGATTCCGACATAATCCACCATCCATTACCTAATGCAATGCACAATGCTCTAACATATTCATTGTGAGTACATCATAGATGTCACAGCTAAGTTATATATAACTTGTGATCGAGTATCAAATACTTTACCTCCTAAACAGATTGCGACTCCGCTGTGATATAGCGTTCTTGTATTTATCGCTCTCCTTTTCTGGGACTTCGGCCATTCTACTCCTTCCCAACGGTACATACATATCATTCCATCCTTACATCCATTATTATTATTGCCGCCTAGGCAACGGCGTTAGGTCCTCTATTGCGTTTGTCGCCCCATTGTCCGCAACGAAAGACTTTTAGATTCGACATGTCCGGCCCATTAGATACGGATGCGGGCTCGGAACTCTTCGGCAGCTATGAAACTGAGCTCAAGTTCGTCCAAGCGGATTTGAATCAGAAGCTAGATCAGATAGCAGAGTCAAGCGGGGAGCAGAGGAAGGCAACGATCAGACAGGCAGAGAGAGCCCTCGATGAAGCCGATGGATTAGTTCGTACCCCTTCCAGTCGTCTCTCACTTTTCATCGTCTTTACTTTCCTACCTCTATCTCCGTCTAGCTCTTGAATTAGGACGATGTTCGTTACACACGACAACCGAACTAATCTTCCCCGTTTGCAATGCAGCTCGATCAAATGCGAATAGAGAAACAGAACATCCCATCTGCCTCCCGCTCGAAGGTCAATATCCGCTTCCGCAATTACTCCACCGACGTTGATGAGCTCAAGCGCAAGCTCAAAACACTGTCCGATGATCGGAAAGCGCTTTTCGGAGACCGCTACACCGATGAGCCCAATGGGCTAGATCAGCACCTAGAGCAGCGACAACAGCTCTTGTCCGGGACGGAAAGGCTTGAACGGAGCTCTGCCCGGTTACAGGAAAGTCAGCGTATAGCTCTCGAGACGGAGGACATTGGCCGGAGCACATTGGCAGACCTTCACCAGCAACGGGAGACAATCGAGCATACAAGGATGGGGCTACATCAAAGCGAAGGCTACGTAGATACAAGCATTAAGACTTTGAAAGGAATGGCTCGTAGGTATTACATCCTTTGAAGGACGGTCTCTTAAGCGCAATGTCTAACCTGCTGTCTATAGGCTGGCTACGAATCGGATAATCACGATCGCTATTATTACTGTTCTCATTCTTCTAATCTTCGCCATTATATATAGCAAGTTCCGTTAGGTATGTTGAGGTCAAAGGGCGTTATTCAAGGGTGTTCATTCATTCGTTACACGATAAAGGCAACTACGTCGTGAAATGACACTGCACGAAGAGCTGTCATAGTAGCCTCTTCATTGCTAGTTGAATCTAATAGATGACACATGTTATTTTCCAATGACTATCGTAAATTATCCCGGTCTATAAAGAGAGATGGGTATCATAAAAGCATCAACTGAACACCAAAGCCCCGCTAACAGGTCCATGCAACATGGCGCAAACGTTCAATACTTGGCCATCATCGTATCTCAAGATTCTGACCCGCTTGTGATCAAGGAGCGCGGTAAAACACGCTTCAGTTCATCACCCTCATTGCCCCAAACGCAGCATTGACCACTATTCCCACAAAGACCGCCAACCCCTTCCTCCAGCTCCATACACCTTCCTCCCTCCGTAACCACATAGCGCATCCAACCGGCCAGAAGAAGCCCATCACCGCACCCCAAAGCATATCATCCAGGACAGCCTGCGATCCTGTCCCAAACCCGGTGTCGTCATCAGCAGCAAACGGGCCGCCGATCGTACCGCCACCACCAGCCATAGTTCTAGGCCCTTCGTCCATCCATCGATCTTCCAAATCCCGAAGCTCATCTCCGGAAGGCATCGTTTCTGGCGTATGTGAAATAGACTGCAGCGCTAGGAACTGTGAGCGCAGCGTAGCGACTTCCCCAGGGGTGAAGCCAGCCGAGAGCAAGCGGTCGAAACCCCGGGGGGCGGGAGTAGTTGTTGGCGTTGCCACTTCCAGCATCTCTTGCTGCTGCTGCTGCTGCTGACTCCGTTGTTGCTGTTGCCGCTTTCGAACAGATTCCTCAGAGGTCGGATCCAGTTCCTGAAGTGTTGATGCGATTGCGGCCTCAGCAGCGAGGTCTGACCTTGACAGGGCAACATCTCCGATCGAGCAATGCACGTAGAGACGCGGTAGGGGAGGATCGTGAACTGGAGTCTTGCCCTTTCCCTTCGGATCACCATTTGCAACACTCGACAACACCGATGTAAGCTTTAGCGAAATCCAAAGTGGGACAGCATCTTCAAGGCCCCGGCCCGCATAGATGAGGCGTAACCGGTGCGTGGACAGATCGGGTGGGAGACGAGCCCGGATTAGTTGCTTGAGACCTGCCGCGGTGGTTATGGACGGGTAGGGAATCTCAACGAGCATGTCTGGGATTGAGGCTGAGAAGCGGATGGTAAGGAGCAGGTCTGAGGCCCAATCGGGCTCTCTAACAAGAGAAACAGGAGGAAAAGGCTGATTGTCCATAGCTCATTTCATGAAGCTCTCGGTGAGCCTCCGCAAGAAAGGAAATGGAGAATTCACAAGGCCTCATCAGTGAGTAATATTGTAATTTAAATGAAGGATGCTCACTTCTATCGCAACAAAAGGGCTTCAGGATCGACACACATCATAGCACATTATGTATGATCGCTGGAGAAGGTATTATGATATGATATGATGTGATAGGCATGAATCACCATTACCAAGTTGAACTTTTAAGTGACTAACCAGGTCACATGATACACATACCAAATAACACGAAATGAAAAACTCGCTATGAATCAGTAGTACGTGTGAGTACATGTACTAATCAATAACAACCAAAAGACTGAAAGAGGGAGAAACTGCTTAATATATACAAGTGATAGCTATCCAAGTGCTACTAGTACTGATAATCGAAATATCTACACTTGAACATGACCCTTTGTACGAACATCGGCTGCGAAATGGTGATTTCAAACCCGATTCTGACGGGTAGCGCCATAAGAAAAATTCCTGATCATCACATCATAAGAATATTCGGCAAACCCATCGAGTGGGATCGGTAAGGAATCAACAAAGATATTGGGAGAAAGACGCAAACAAGCCGTATGCCGCCTCAACAGAGATTTCGAAACATGCGCAGAACCACTAGAATTCTTTCCAGGAAGCAAGTAACACCATCCATGCATCTATATCGGCGACCTCATGCACGTAAGCCTAGAATCAAACCATGAAAGATTCTCCGCATCCACATTGTTCTTCTGTAACGCTTTTCAGTACACAAGACGCGGAAGGATACATTGTGAGTGCTTACTTATATTTGGGTTTCGGAAGATGAATCTCGCGCTTAGTTTATCCTCCTGCCAATCCATCTCGCTACCAATGATGCTAAACAGAGCCTTGCTATCGATCAGGACTTTGACGTCATCCTGTTCCACAACTTCATCGAAGCCGCCTGGTGCGTCGACGTACTCAAGATGATAGGCGAGACCGGAGCAGCCCCGGTTCTTCACACCAACTCGGATCATTTTTGGTTCAGGCTGTGATAATAGCGTACGGAGTTGCTCGATAGCAGCCGGCGTTAGTGTCATGGCCGCCTTCCGTGCACGTAGTTTGGAGCGTCGGGGCTTCGGTGCCGTTTGTGAAGGTCCGGAAGTGGTGAAGGGATCAACAGGCGTTGACTGCTGTGCTTTGTCCTCTCCGATACTAACAGCCGGGCCGGGATTTGCGACAGCAGAATTTATTGTGGCTATGTTATGCTCAAGGCTCTGTGGTGCTTCCCTCTCCGCTCTCGTAGTGATAAATGCCTCTGGAATGCTAGCGTTTTGAGGCGAAAGAAAGCTATCTGGTATAGTGTGAGGTCGATAAGCAGTCGCCGTTTGCATATCCCTTCTTAAAGGGTGGTAGGTACTCCCGCATGATGAGAAGGACCGCAAGAGGTGAACGCATGTTCCTCGGCACGGTTTTATGAGAAATCTAAGCGCCCCTGGGGGTGATGTCACTGGAAACTGAAGAACCCGGTAAAGAGACATGGGGCTGAGGAAAGAAGAACTTTGATGAGGGAGAAATGAAGCAATAAGAGGAGAGAAAAAGGGAAGGAATGTCTAATTTCCAGTAGTCATGAGAGTCTTTATCAGTATGCGATGGCTATGATAATTCCGCAAGTTTCCTCTTTGAGCCACCCGTGCCCGTCCGCCAATCATCATTTATGTGTTTCTACACATGATTAGGTTCTCCATCGAACTTGTAGATACAATGCTTAGTCATCGTGTCACATGGGCGCTTGTTGGGAAGAATCGTGGTTGTACACTTTGACCTCTACACCCATGGTAAGAGCTGGAAAATAACCCCCATATCATCTTTATTTTCTTCTGAATTATACTCATCCTGCATCAATCACGATCACCGGTTGCGGTCTGATCCGAATCCATGTTAAGGAGCGGCTGACGAAGCAGTTTGTCAAATTGCTCACCAAATGCCTTTTTTAAAAGGTAGTCTTCTAGTCTAAAGATTCAACTTTTATCTAAGTAGACCTGTTTGTAGTCAGTTAGAGACCTCTTAACCAATGCAAGCTTTGGCCATACCTTCGGGATACTTGTTATATTTTGGCTGACTAGAAACTGTCACTACGTGGTCTTAAATAAAAGGTTGGTCAAGAAAAAAAAGGGAAACAACGGTGACAATTTTTTTTCTAACTTATGAGGGCGTCGTAGTTCATGCACTACTTGACTAGCCCAAGCTGGCGTGACATCCACACATTGCGCAAGACAAGTAATAACTCTCTTGCATACGCAGCAGCAGCCAATGCAGCGTACTTATGCTAGTCACCACTCTTATGAGAGTCGCAATAGTCACAGATCCTATGAACAACAAGACAGAGGAGATTATTCATCAGACCGGCAGCTTCCATCCCAATGTTCACCTCCGGATTATTTGCATACACATCACACCGGATAATGGCATCCTCAGGAACAATTCCCTGGGTGCAATAGTTCCATAGTGAATACCTATCGATCGGTGGTTCCGGCGCTCTGGGCGTTCAGCTGCTAGGCTGGGGTAACATTGCTGGCAGCCTATTCCATCCACATGGTGGCAGTCAGCCTTGTATAATCGGTCAACTGTGGGGCGTTGATAATCTTCCATATAATTCATGCGCTGAAGATGCTCCGCAATTCTGTCTAGTTTCATTTTGTCATTATAGAGTCTTCGCATCTCGGGGATAGCCCCTAGCAGTTTCTCAGGTGGGTGTTCAGTAGACCCGCCTTTTGAAACCGACCATCCTGTAACTTCTCCCCTAAATCATACTATATCACACCTTCAAACCCATTCCTTGGCTCAACATCACCAAGTTTGATATGACATGAACAGCGACGTTAGGATTTCCTTGCGTCTGAATATGTTTATGACAAGTCTCATATTTGAGGGTGTTAGATCAAGTTCCCGCTAAGCAACTTACTGGGCTTTTAAGTTGACACTGAATCGAAGACTATATAGAGTTATTTCAAGGTGCTCTAGTCCGACCCGTTCTATCTTATTGCTGCTGATATAGATTTGCGTGTATGCCCCTGAACGTATTGAGGCTAGAGATCTTTTCATCTATGCCCGAAGGTTGAGGTAGAATCTGAGATTTTTTCTAAGATCCGAAGTCCCTTGATTCTCTATATTCTAGTTAGGAAATTACACGCTACTTATGCTAAAGACAGCAGCCTGAAATCAAAACTTGATTATCATATAATATAATAAAGAAATGCGACAGCAGTATTGGGAGCTGAACGATGATGAACTGAGTAAGGATATGAGATGAAAATAGTGGCAAGGAATGCTGCCAAGAACAAATGAGAACTCTAGAATGGGCAATTACCGAATAAGGAAATTGTTATCCGCGCTCCCCGAAAATCCTCGGTTAGCGGGTCTAGTGGATTGCCACTATCTCTACGTTCAACACACCCCCTAAGCATTCGTTGCCTCATTAAGGAATTTCTCCTTGATATTGGCGGGGCCCAGCATCTTGATGAATTACTCATGTTTTCGCCTAGGAAGGGATTTGGTAAACCCATCAGCCGGCATATCATTGGTCGGGATCCAGCGGATATCGATATTTTGGCGTTGAGCTTCCTGTCTAACTAGTGATGATGAATATCGATGTGTTTAAGTTTGGTGTTGAGAAGAGGCTTATCCTTTGTTAAGAGACCAGTAGTTTAAGCGTTATCACATAGAATTGATGCTTTCTCATCAGGCTTGAAGCCGATTTCCGCGAATAGACGTTGCCACCAGTATAATTCCTTTGCAGTATGAGATAGAGCAAGCAATTCTGCTTTAGTAGTCGAGGTGGTGACTTTTTTTTGCTTGCTAGCTCTCCAATCCACTGCACCTCCGAATAGCTTCACTAAATAGCCCTCAGTGCTCTTCCTATCTTCGTTATCTGTGTATGCGGCATCGCTTGCGCAAACAAATGACTCGGAACCGGGTTTTGCTGAATATTCTAACGCGAGAGACCTTGTGGCAAAGAGATAGACTATCGCACGATTGACTGCGTGAATATGTTCGGGGGAAGGATCAAGAAGGAATTCAGAAAGTTTGTTTGTAGTTCTTGCAAATTTGGTCAAATTTTCAAGCTGCATAGGTGTTTTAGTAGCAAGTAGGTGCCCGAGGTGATATTTCTTCGTAATCTTGTCGATATAAGTATCTTGCCAGAGCCATATCTTCCTATTCGGGCGATCTCTGAGAATTCGAACTCCTAGGAACCAGGTCAGTTCCCCTCAGTCACGGTATCTATACCGAGCTGCCAGCTTCGCTTTGAACTCATTTAATCGTGGTAGGTGCTCTGGCTTGCAAATCAGGATAATGTCGTCCACGTAGCAGAGGGTGAGAAGGCAGTCATTCGTAAAAAGGCATAGATCTTCAGAAATCTGCGTGAGATTCAGGCCTTTCAATCCACTCGCAGGCTCATCTTGCCATAGCCTAGGGGACTAGCGTAGGACATATAGAGCTTTCAGTAGAAGCATTACCTTACCCTCGGTCTTATAACCATCCGGGAATTCACAGTATATGGTATCGCCTTTGCGCAGTGAGCTATTGAGGAAGGCGTTGATCACATCCAACTGCCAAGCTTTGAGATTAAAATAAGCCACTATTGCCATGATTGCTCTGAGTATTCTGGCAGCGAGAGCAGCGGCATAGGTCTCTTCTCTTGCCATCACCTGAAGGTCTCCTCGAACGCAAATTCTAGCTTTCAACTTGATGAGATAGCCGTTGTCATCAAGTTTGTATATGAAAACCCAGATAAGAGGCATGATCTTCACATTGTAGGACGTGGCACGGTCTTGAAGGCGTGTTTTCCTTTGACTTGCTCAAATTTAATATCAGCAGCGGCTAAGAACTGTTTGTAGAAGGGATGCTTTTGAAGCTCTTTCTAGTTCTTGGGAAGAGGAGGTAACTGATCTCGGTGAATTCTAGGCATTTGTGTTGGTGATGTGAAAGCAGATATTAATGCCTCATAACAAGTAGCATATGGATCTACTAGGTAAGCATCCTGACTGCGGGGAAAAGTTTGCCTTCTTCTCTTTCCGGAAATGATATTTGATTCATCCAAGTCGGCAGTGATCTCACTAGCTCGTGGGGCTTGATTTGCTGACTGCGGATCATTGGGAAGCAAGGACAGGTTCAGGAGTAGGATCAGGGGTAGGAAGGTGAGGTTCTTGAGCAGGTGCTTGCTCAGCTGATTTTTCATTTGCGTTCTCGCTTGCTGACCCAGTAGTTGAATCTAGGATTTCAGTATTGTTGCTATCAATTAGATCCTGCATATCCTGCATTGCCTGCTGACGGATTTCATCGAGAATATCATCTATTTCAGATGAAAATTTGAGGATTTGGATGTATTCAGGTGAGCGAACCTGAAGATTTTGAAGAAACAGGTCCTCAGGGTCATACCGCAAAGTTTCATCAAATTCGACATCTCGAGCTACGATAAGACGTTTTCTCTGTGTGTTCCAGACCCTGAAGATATTAAAAGAATTATACCCAACGAGGTAACCGATAAAAATCCTGGAAGCCATCTTTCTCAGGCGTAGGATTTTGGGGATTCGAACGTACGATCTGCACCCATAAACCCTGAGATGTGCGAGGTTCGGCTTTGGTGTTGAACGTTCGAGAGCTTCGTTTAGTACTTGCAAAGGCGATTTCCAATCCAGTTGCTTAGTGGGCGATCTGTTCAGGATATAAACTGCCGTTTTGACTGTTTCAGGCCACATATCCTCGGGAATTTGACCGTCAATTCGCAAAGCTCTAGATCTCAGTAGCCTGACTGTCTAATTCAACACTTTATTAGAATAACATAGAAATGTTCTATTATGTTCTATTATGTATTTGCAACAAGGCCCACACAAGCATTTCCTTTGGTGACAACAAGTTCCGGATGTAGGCGCGGTGGTGTTTCGTACAAGTATAGCATTATCATTCTTAGACAAGAGGAGATAAATCAGCGGCGTAGGCAGAAGACCACATGTCTATGCCTAGCGCCTTTCTTTCATCAGACTCTGCTATTACAGGTGGCGGGAACGTGAAGTCTAGAGCGATGCCACCATCGGTAGCAGCGCCAAGGAACGAAATTGTAACGAGA
>JAHQZX020005559.1:0-20145 GCA_019804575.2 Pseudotulostoma volvatum
AAGTGCAGGGAAGGGCTGAGGTTTGATTTTCCGGCTCGCCTCGCGTCCCGGCTCGGCGAGCGTCCCAACCTAGTAGTGGGGGAATGCACCTTATAATTTTGATTGAATATTACTAATAATTATTAATTTCTTACTAATTTTCTTGAGATTGGCTACAATATGTCCTTCGGACAGATGAATGAGCCAACAAACAGAATAATGAACTTAGACAAGGATGATTTTGTCTGTTAGATCACGATGCACTCTTCTACCTGCTACGTGTATCCTTCACCTGGCTGGGTTATCGTCCCTCCGATGGTTGACATTTACACCTACATCACTTCATGGCTTACAAGAGGCATGGGATAAGGAGGAACTGAGAGCGGCTAGAGAGTGGCTCGGTAGTCTCAATTCGACAACCATCCCTCGACACATCGGAGAGTTGTCTTTCAGCCGGTCTAGTGGCCCTGGTGGACAGAATGTGAACAAGTGTGTCTTATCTTCTTCTTACTTCCTTGTTCGGATCCTCTTCAAGTGTTCTTTCTATGGTGGGCGCATGCTGAACCTCAATCCTCCTAGAGTCAACTCCAAGGCTACTCTCAAGATCCCACTCCATGCCCTAATTCCTCTTGTACCCCGGATGCTGCTTCCGGGCCTTCGCGCCTCCCGCTATCTGGCGCACCGGACAGAAACGCTTGTCATCCAGTCAGACGATTCGCGCAAACGATCCAGCAACGTAGAATCCTGCTTTGAAAAGTTCCATCAGCTACTACAAGCCACTGCCCGAACCGCCATTCCGGGACAGACAGCAGAGGAACAAAAAGATCGAGTTAAGAAGCTGTACGTCTGATGGTCTTGGTGATCTTTGTGGACAACTGGGTCCCTAACTGTGACACAGCTGCCAGGCCGAAAAAGAAGCACGGCTCCGTATGAAGAAACACCACAGCAGCAAGAAAAGCAGCCGGAGCAGTACCAGAGACATCGACTGACCAACGATCGCAGTCACTAAAGTGTATTTAAAATATTACAAGACGTAATGCCACGCTTCCCCACCAATTCAAACACCTCCCACGCCATGCCAAGTAAACCAACAAGTTTACGCTTCCTTCAGAAATCACCCAGACGGCGCCTGCAGAACGCGTTCGACTTTGCGTAAAGTGGCGACCAAGACCGTGCGTAAAGCAGGATCCAGCTCTTTTGTCTCAACTGCCGGCTTGAGCCACTTAGCCATTTCTTGGGCAAGATTGCGGTCCAGAATGTACTGCTTCAGACGGCTCAGAGATGTCCCGAATGCTCTAGGAAAGTCCTGAGAGACCGGTTGGATGCCTGCTACAGGGGCCTTGATTGAGCATATCTGCGCATGGTGACTGACGGGCGAGGTGGCCAGCAACCGCGCCACAATATGCCCAGCCACATTTGAGAGACAGGGCACCCCCTCAAACTCGAAGATCATATCAAAAAATGCATGTCCCAGAGCCGCGTCATCACCAAACTGTTTCATGGCTCCATCGAAGATAGCCATCGGAATTGCCCCACTCAATGCTGGTGTCCCTTGGAGATTATGCAATGTCTCCTCCTCGTCGCCTTTGTCCAGGTGGGGGTCAATATCTTCGGCCGTGACTGGAGGAAGTGCAATCATATCAGCGGCAAGGTCATCGACAGGGTCCTCCAGTACGGGATCCTCGCGACCCCCATCAAGTCCTAAGATACGTCGTCGCGCAGCGATCTTTGCGATGTAGATCATCTCCAGCCTGCCATACTGAATCCAAAGCATCTTAGAATTTTTACAGAATCTCAGTCCGCGCTGCATGTAGCTCCGAGCCAATATCATGTCCGCGTGATCATCTAATGCGTATTTTGCAGCGTAGATCCATAACTCCGCGTTAGCAGGATGGAGTCGGAGAGCATCGCTGAAGATCTGTGAGAGTTTCTTGTATGCCTTTTGCTTTCGGGCATATTCGATAAATTGAACCCAGAGCCCAACGTCACCGTGAAACTTCGTGGTCGCGCGATCAAGGATGAAGAAAATTCGTCGCTGAACTGTGTAGGCTGTACTTCTAATGGCCAGCCTTCTCACTCTCTTTCTCCGTAGAAGGTCTAGGTTCATCTCATACTCCGCGTATCGTGCGTAGTCCACAGGCTGGGAGCCATACGCATTCAACTTGTGCTCGAAGTCAGACCGCTTTCGTGCAATCGACGCGATCTCATCCTTTAACAAATTCAATTGTAGGCCCGGTTAGTTTCGATCTTGAACTATCTTGCGGGCTGTAGTTGACGTTACCTTGCTGAAAATCTTCTTTTCCTCGTATTCCTTCAGCTCCGGCACAAACTTCTCAAGGTAAAAGCGTGCCTTATCACTAGTTCCAGACATGGCGACTCTTTGTCATTTGTTCTGGTCCTTCGAGCACTATGATTAGTACCGAATTTTGAAATTGATGTGCAAAGCCCCAACCATATCTGGTTAGTATGGACTTGTCCCAAAACGCTAAAGCGCCCAAACCTCAAATTCAGGTCAGCACGTTTTTTCCTACTGATCGGTTTCTGGTGTTCATCTTTTATACTTATTTTTTCACTCTTCTCTTCTCGACGTTCTTTTCTCTCTTTGGATTTCGTTTAGTCTATCCGGAATTCCTGTCATTACCTCCTCCGCTGCCACCATGGCCCCCAAGTTCAAGGACGGGGATGTCGTCGTGGCTGTAAGTACGCCGAAGTCTTAGCTAGTGCCTATCAGAGATACGCTGACAGTTCTCCTCAAGATCAATGGGAGGTGGGTATCCTGGGCTCATACGCTCTTCGCTACGCTCGCCTTCATTGGCGCATTAATCGTGGGCATGAGCTTGCATTTCCGAAAAATCGTCCAGAATGAGTATTACGGCTATCCCGAGGAGTGGTTTCCCTCGGTTTCAGCGACTATCGGTGATCGATATCCCGAACGTTTTGTATTTCAGATTTTTATAGCCATCACCTCCGGCCCCCGATTTGCTCTAGTGTTTCTTTGGTATCTACTTACAGCGCGGCCGAACCACACGCTTCCCAAGGTGGTCGCTGGAATGGGTCTTTTCCGGACCCTGACTTGTGGAGGTTGGACGTACATCACTTCTACAGATGACCATGGTTGGCATGATGGTTTTATGATCTCTTACCTGATTGCGACACTTCCGTGGACACTGGGGTGTCTTGCCCTCAGTCCGAATAATCATCGTGCAATGAAGTATCGGAGAATTCTTGCAAGTCTTTTCTTCGGCACTCTAGTGCCATTGATATATTATTTCATCCAACATAAGATTCATAAGGTTCCCGGCGGTGAGTGAAAGGGATTCCCAGAATATCTTGGCGTAACTAGGATGGGCTAATATATATCCCCCGCAGCCTACACGATGTATGCCTTCTTAGAGTGGAGTCTCATCCTTTTCGATGTGGGGTTCGATGCTGTCACAGCTCTTGACTTTGAAGGGTTTGAGCTCATGGTGAGGGATATCAATGGGGTTAGCAGAGGGTATGTGCAGTGGCTTCCAAAATGAAAAATGTACAGTCGTCACAGTTTACTTTTCCGGAATATTAATGGTTCGGCTTCTGACCTCACGAGGACAGACAATTGAAAACCACCGCCGATGTCCTTCTCCACAATGAGTATGCTCCTTTATATCCGTAGACCTGATGATGATCATACCTCAGTCATTAACAAACAATGTCTCGATAGGAAGGGCAAACCAATTGGCCGCACCTTTGGACAAAATTTCTTCTGGTCTAAGGCCATCGATGCAGTTGCAGATGTCTACAGTGGGGTAATGTCAAGAACGACTTCGAAATTGACTTGTGACTGACATAATGTAGTTTGTATTTTGGTCCGTTTTTACTTCCCTCGGCCTCCTTGTCTGGTGTAAGTTAACGTATCTGAGAACCGTCCTGAATCATCGCTTACCACCTCAGACTTTCCTCTCTGGCATATGGGCATTTCCGGCTATGAAGTGGCGGTATTAGCGTCGTCATCACCTCTTCTCCTCGCGATTCCATTTTTGCGATCTCTGGCGACGCAGAACACTCGCGTGTTTCACTTCCTGTCATTAACAGGTCTCCTAGCATTCCTCATTCGTGATCCCGCTACACGTCTGTTAACCGTTGCCTTTGCTGTGGCTGCAGGTTGTCTCGCGTGGTCAGCGACCTTCTACAGCGAGCGGTTTCAAGCCACTCGGCTGGAATCCCGGATCACCGCTCTTGCCATAGGCCTGATAGCCTCAAGCATCGCCAAATTTGCTTTTAAATCGAGGAATCCAATTTGGCCAACGATGCACGCCGAAAACGGCGGATGGAACAAACTCGGTCTCTTCCTTGCCATCTTAGCCGTCCTACGATCAACCAGGGGCGCACCTGTCAGTGGTGACTATTTCCCCTCTACCAGCAAAACCGGATCCTCAATTTTGGCTGCTTTCGGTGTTGGGGGTGTATTTTTTGGCATGCATTTTCTTCTATCGGATTCAAGCACTATGATTTCTTGGGTTTGGGACGGTTATCCTATCCGAGGTCCGATTGCAGCCCCTCACGGCATGTGGACTATCTTCGTCATGGGCGCGGGCCTTATGTTTGGTTTATTCTATCCACGTCTAGCGGGTACCTGGACTGCCTTTGGCGTCGGGTCTCTTGGGGCTGCAGTGCTTACTTGCTACCATCACTGGTTCGGTTTCTACGGCGGCCTTGCTTTCGCGTTCTACCTGATGGCTGTCATGCCGGGCCTCATTACCTCTGCCGTTCACCATTTTCCAGCCTCTACCTTTGGCCGTGGCTTTCTGGTGTATGTCTTCCTGCTTCTCTTCTCCGTGTGGGTTGTTGCATATGCATTTGTTCCAGGTGGCCATCTCGCGAGAGAGCGCACAAATTGGTTAATGGCAGCCACTGTGCTGGCCGTCGGAGCGGGCGTCTTTTCTGCCGCCATCACAAACTCTCCTACCGCAAGGAATAAACCCGTTAATCCGAACGCTGCGAAGCACCGGTCGTACTATATATACGTTCTGGCGGTGCTCCAACTCCTCGCGGTTTCTATAGCTTATCTACGATTCCCCGCCAACAACTATACCCCATACCACAAAGAAGACAAGGTTGCCACTGTTGGCATCTGGACCATACACTTCTCGCTTGACAACGATATGTGGTCATCTGAATGGCGCCTGCGGGATCTGATTAGGGAGATGGAAATCGATGTTGTCGGTCTTCTGGAGACAGATACACAACGAATTATCATGGGCAACCGGGATTCAACCCAAGTTCTTGCGGAAGAACTAGAGATGTATGTGGACTATGGCCCCGGACCTAACAAGCACACTTGGGGTTCTGCCCTCCTCTCTAAGTTCCCGATCCTAAATTCCACCCATCACCTCCTGCCATCTCCTGTAGGCGAGCTGGCGCCTGCTATACATGCCACCCTTGACATGTATGGCGAGATGGTTGATGTGGTGGTTTTCCACTCTGGCCAAGAAGAAGACCCGGAAGATCGTCGCCTACAGACTGAATATCTTGCCAAGTTGATGGGCGCGTCCCCCCACCCGTTGATCATGCTCAGCTATCTCGTCACAAAACCGCTTGAAGGCAATTACAATACCTATGTGAGCGAGCTCAGTGGCATGAAGGATATTGATCCTTCGGATTGGGATAGGTGGTGCGAGTACATTCTTTACAAGAGATTGAAGCGCACAGGTTACGCGAGAGTCAGCCGCAGTTCTATTACCGATACCGAGTTACAAGTACGTTCCCAATTTAGAGTGTGCCTTTTCCTGGTTAAAAAAGATCCTTCCCTATTTGGTGAACACTAACTAATTTGCCTTCCAGGTTGGGAAATTTGTTATCGGCACGCCTGAGTCCGAAAACGATGTGCGCATTCCCGAGAACATGGTCCCGGAAGGGCGACGTTTCCCGACCATGTTTCGCGGCGAGGGTGTACGGGGACATAAATACCATGTCTTCGATGAACCCAGGTATTGGCAATGAGCGAATGAAGCAACATGGGAATGAAAAGAATGCTTGAAATATATAGCCAAATCAATATATATTTTTCCCCCGGGGGATCCAAACCTAATAAGATCAAACTACCATGATGGTAAATGGTAAAGTTGTTGGTAATTCCGACTCAGCAACCCGGCTTATCATACGCGTATTATTATTACTGCTAGAAAGCCACGATACATATATATCATAGCCGCATACCAAACGGGTTGTATCCCTTCACTTACTCAGAATTTCCCTGCATTTATCCATGTCTCCCCATTACTATTATAATAATTTGGTCATGGAGAGTGGAAGTATTTTATTATCTGTCAGTGGGCAATCATGCTATCTAAGTATATTCCCAGTAAAGGTCCACTCTTTACCATAGTAAAACCGGTATCGACCGATCCGCTTGTATGTGCTTCTTCTTCACATTCGGACCCCTAGTATACGCTCTACCATCATATGCGTTCAGGTGGGCGATGTTCGGTTTGGGGCTGCCCCGATTTGTTCAAATTAGGGCGATTCAACTTCTCATAAGCGGAGTCATATCACGAAGCCTTGCCGAGCATATCCAGCCGTTCATAATACATGTATTGTATATACCACAGCCTTTGAATAGAAGTTGAAAGGTATACAAACGGTAAAGCAACCCCACACCCATCCAGCACTGGCAATTGCTCACCCTATCCGAAGGCATTTGGCTGTTGGGCATATCCCAGGATCCCTACTAGCACTAATGTGAGGAAGGAAGCATGCAGGTCCGGTAAACTTTTCCATCAGTGCAAAGTGCTGCACCCAACCGACTAACTGACTCCATCCCGAAATTTTGTTGCTAGCAAGTTGCTATCAGGAACCGTTAGAGATGACAAGGTCACAAGGGGCGATATCTATGATACTCAAAGTTACACATAGAATACAAAAAGGTATTATCGCGAGCTGCACCAGCCCCACAAATCAAAATAAGGACAATTCACAAAGAAAATTGCAGTCTCGAAAATAGATTCCTGCTACTAGGTACTTATTATTAGTAAAAGTGTGTGATTCTCTAGTAACGGACGAATGGTTATCAGTTTCGTCATTATTGTAGTACACATAGCAAACACGGACGGCTGTTTTCAGGCTGTTTTTGCATCCTTCGGCCAGGCCCACTGCTGGGCATACAGGGGTAAATATGATATATGTTTTTTGTTCTTCAAACGTGTGTGTAATGCTGTCACTTCCATGCCCATTTCCGTTGCGGTCGAGATTCAAGGATGATGTGAGATCCGGAAACAGCGGAACGCATTCTATTTGGGTGGTGCTGCTCACTTCTTTTCCGGTTTATACCTTGATGCGTATCGCCAATGGTGGTAATATTTAATGCAGGGTTCTCGTTTCATGTTTTCCTTATGTATTTATACGTATCTCGATTGAATAATTTCGGGATGGACTTGCATTAATGCACAAAAGCCATTTGTGGTTTTCCTTGCACTTCCATTTTGTATGGTGCACAAAAAAGTGCAAGGAAAATGCACACTTTTGATTTTGAGCCAACCGGCCGGGTTTTTCCCAATGGTGGCGGAATCCCAAAACTCGCCCTAAGGGAGGGTTCAATTTTTTCTGATTAGTAATTAGGTACTATTAGTAGTAGGAAGCCCCGAAAAAGTAAGAAACAAAGAGAATCCGAGCCAAATGGCTACTATGTTTCTACATGCATAACTGATCTAAGGAAACCCAAACATGACTCGTCCAAATAAACGAACAGTCCATCTTAGACGCTTAGGCCTGGAATGCTCTCGGCGGAAAAAGGCAAGATTGGAGGAGCAAGATTCTGAGATCCCTTGTTCTGATACCGATTATGAGTCTGACGAGACTGATCTTGATTCTGATGGATCTGACTCTGACCAATTGAGCTTGGGGTTGAGTTTCGAAGCTGGGGAATCACGAGAGAATGATACACATCCATCCTCTACCGATTCCCAAGCGACCTTGAGTTGGGAACAGGGAGCAGAGAAAGGATTAAGAGCTTCATCATACGGGTTTGTCCATTATATGTCTCTTACATACAGTTTGATAAATAAACATTGAATAACCACTATCACATAGATCCGGTTCAAGGTCAACCGGCACGTTCAAAAGGCAAAAAGACTTTTGAAATCTTTTTAAAGCCTGTAGAGCATTGTAATAAAGGAGGTTCTCTTCCAAATCAAGTCGGATTAGAATGAGGAGCAACGCAAGAGACAAGACCTGTAGAGCCCTGTAAGGATGTAAAGACTGCGAGAGCTTGCCTTCCAAGTGCAATTTAAATAGTGAGGTCAGCCCCTTCTCTTATTATCCTGTTGATATTGACACATATTTTAGAGTGTTGCGCTCGACAACTTCTTTCATCGCAGCCAGGTTTCATGGGTTGGGGTGGCGTTATTATTGTTGGCGTTGTGTTGGTTTTCAGGGCAAGTTTTAAGATTCCGCCACCATAAAAGTGCGAATGCAAGGGTCAAAAGTGCAGACAAAATTTTTGGTGGTGCACTTCGGAAAAAAGTGCGAGCCAAACAGGCCCTTGGAATTAAAGGACATTTTAGGCTGAATAGATACTTGGCATCATGGCATTTAAACGTTCCAAGAGTCTATCGTTCCAACTTGGGTACATAAGAGTATAGAGTGAGGCTGAGAGAATCTAGATGGTTTCGGGAGGCCGAACACGGAAGAATTGTCCGAAGCGAGGAGGATAGTGAGCGATGGCACAAATCAAAGTCTCCTGGCCCATTCAACGCGGTGTTGATGTTCTTGTGGAATCACAGTAGGGACCATTCTTTAAAACTGGCCGTGTGTTAGTACACTTCAAGTTTATTTACGGCAAGAGCCTCCAGGAACTATATATACATACTGCAAACGAAGCTTATCCCCCATGTTCTATTCTCTGCGCATAAAACACCGCCCGCCGCTCAGGCAGCACATGGTTGGTTGTTGGGATCATCAGATAGGGCCTCTATGCTCTGCACTAAGTGCTGCGGTACCCCTTATAATTAAGGTTTGTGACTTGCACTTTTCTTGACGAGAAGCTCATTGCTGCAACTATCTCTAGGACACAGAGACAGGCACTACACAGCAGACCCTCAAAGGCCATACATCAGAGGCCACCCCTGTAACTTTCTCTTTCGACGACTGGTGGTTGGCATATGGTCCTAGGAATAAAACAGTACGCTTCTGGGATGCAGAGACAGGCACTAGGCAGCAGACCCTCAAGGGCCATACATCGGAGGTCACATCTATGGCTTTCTCTTCTGACGACCGGTGGTTGGCATATGGTCCTAGGGATGAGACAGTACGTTTCTAGGATGCAGAGACAGGTACTGAGCAGCAGACTCTCGAGGGCCATACATCTTAGGTCAGTTCAATGGCCTTCTCCTTTGATGGCTAGCGCCATCTCTGTATCCCGGATCGTACCGTCTCATTCTCAAAAGCAGATACCACCCGCTGGCCGTCACAAGGGAAGCTTGGCTTGACAAGTCGTGGAGTTGACCGCAGATGTATGGCCCTCGAGGATCTGCTGCTGAGCCCCCGCTACTGTATCCCAGGTCCTGTCCCATCCTTAGAAGCGATGCCTGTCATCGGCTGTCATGGAGGAAGAGGCCGCCGACTAGACCTTAGGCGTATAGTCTTGGGGATCCCTTGCTTAATGGCCGTCTCGCAGAAGAAAATGCTTGAGCTGGAAATTGAGGGAGAAGGTCGCGGTTGTGACTTCGGTCGATGCACGTCCCTTTCTCTATATTCTAGAGATGCGCCGTTTATCCGAAGTAGATGTCACCTGCGAGACGTACGACATCAAGGAGGGCATTTTGAGGCCTAGAAGCCCTGAGCAGTCAGGCGGACCGGGGCAAGGAAAAGGCAGGGAAGGTTAAAGAAACCAGACGCTGAGTTGGAGCGACAAGTCCGTAGGCGGGTGTCTGTCATAGCTAAAAGCTGGATACAGACGATAGTATAATAATGACAATAATATATGCCTATCACGGGGAAAGCCAATTGACGTAATATAACCCCTGAATGTGCCACTTAGCCCTTATCCCTGGGTCCCAGAGGAGACACTAATCCTTAGAATCGGGCGTCAAGGGCCACACATCTTTGGTCGCATTAGTGGTATCTAGGATGCAAAATTGGGGGTTCGGCAGCCGGTAGATAACTTCACTATCTATCACTAGCGCTGATGGATGGTATCTGATTGTTAACCTCATTCCTTTCATTGTCAAGTGAAGTTTACCTCCCAGCGGAGTTCCTAAATAGTTATGCGTCATAGTAGTTAAGCAGTGATCTTTCTTGAATTATGACCTTATGAGACATAGAATGAAAGGGCATATTTGAGAGAAGATGGAATGAAGGGGCATATTTGAAAGAAGATGATTTGAACTTCACGGGGAAGTTAGCCAGCCTCTTTAATTTTATATATTCTTCTTAGGCAGCCAATAACAGATGAACGCTTGGATGTTGGTTAGGAAAAGATTCGAAGGAAGATAGAAGGATGACTGACATAAGAATGAGGAATGGTCAAGGTGACATACATAAAAAAAAAGATCTCAGTTTCAGCGCTCACCGTACAGTCCAAGGCCGGCCTTTTATCAGTTTCTTGGATGTCTTGGCTGCTAATCTCTTCTTCAAATGATATGATATATGTAAAAGGTTGGGTGGTATCAGGTAGATGAAGGTCTCGTCTCGGATATATATATTATTTTATATATAAAAATTATATAGTGGGCACTAGAGTGTGTGCACGCATCTTACTAATTGGTCCAGCTGCGCACGAGTATCTAAGTATATGTACATGTACATGTACGAATCTGATCTTACCGCTAGGATTTGAAATATCACCACGATTGGAGGTAGTATATGCATATCATATCAAGCCACCTCAGGCCGTCAGGCGGTGAGATCGCTTCTTGGGCTCTAGAGATCTCGGTGTCACAGAAGGTGGCGCGCTAACAGGGCGTTAATCCTCATACAGTTAAGCTCGGCGCCAGTGCCCGCAACCGCGCCTGGTTGGCCGGATGAGGGTCCATATCATTCTCTTTCATTTCCGTTCATTTTTCCCTCACTAAACCCATGACACCATGGAAGGTTGCCGTGTGCTCCAAAAAAGATGTTGGTAGCAATATGTATATATATGTATGCCATTTCTGTCCACCCAATGCATGCCCTGACGAAATCTAACCTATCTTCTCCTTCCCTGACGATATCACCTGTTTTAATGTTGTCGTGATTTAAGTTCCGCTCTCTGATCTACATTATGTTATTATTTTCTGTTGATTATGTGTATCTATCATGTTTCTCTCCTGCCCTCTCATCCGTGCCGACGGCTATGCTCTTCTCACCAATTTAATGACGTTATGACTTCTGCTTTGAACTTGAATCAAGGTATCACTCACAGCGTTAGTGTACCTTATACAGTACCCTGTCTGCTCTGCTTCTGCGCCAGCCTTGTGTGTTAGAAAGTCCGCCAACCCCATTTTTCCCCCGTGTGAGGATTGAGCCCTCAGCTTTATGGAGGCTCGAATGAAACCGGAAGATCGTCGTCTTGTTTGGAAGTTAAGCAGGCTTTCTGACGCACTAACTGGGCTAGCCTTCCACCTCTCCTCCCATTTCTTAATTAGTCCTACCCTGCATTTAGACTCACCGTCAATTCATTACGTTAAGAGGAGCAAAGTGTAGTAGAACCGGCAAGGGGATTAGGGCTGGCATTGTTAATAAAGAGGTAAAAGCCATTCCGAGAGGCCTTGAGAATGTAGAAGTTACATACAAGCAATAATCAAATGCAGTGGAACTAGACTATCAAGTTCCTACTAGTACGAAAAATATTCTGTAAATAGTTAGTAGTCTTTATGGATGTTGATTCAGACGAAGATCATTAATATTCCCAATTCAGTCCTTTGTTGTAATACGCCCGTTGTGCGCAAGGTCGTAGTATCGATCCCTTTCATACTAGTATGTATCGCTCTTTTTGTTTTTCACCGGATGGGCATTCTTTCACGGGATTAACCTAGATGCATTAGTACCAGCTATCCTACATCGGCATCATAGCGGCACTGTGTGCTACATACGGTTTTATAGACAAAGGAGGAGTTCTAAAAAAGAAAAAAGAAAAAAAAAACAGAAGGGAAAGGTAGGTCTTCTCTCGCCCCTTCTCGTTGTTAAACTGACTTCCAGTACATATCTCTAGGTTCACTATCTAGAGGGCTTAATAGTTCTATGAAATTTTTTTTGGCCTTGTGGATCTTGTAACCAAGAATCTTGGGTATCATATTTCAGGTATGTCCTGTACATGTCCTAATAGGGCTACATGCTCCATAGGGCGCTGAACACTCAAACTAGTGGATATGTGCTGATAAGTTCAGCATCTCCGAATAAAAGATCCATTATTGGTTGATTTTGACCTGTGAGTCAAGTGCGATCAATACCACTTCGGTGAAGCAATTCCAAGGACCGAAGCAAAACCAATAGCAGTTGGAAAAAGACATGGCCGAACCGGAAAACAGACCACCTGGGATTCCGTCGGAAGATATAAACGATATTCCTGGTGACCTTTACACGGCGTCGCGGTACGTGCGGATTGCAAGGGAGGCAACGAGGCAGTTAGGAGTTCAGTTGTCCTCCCCAGAATTTCCCGTGACGACTGATGGCGTTGCATCTAGCGACACGCGCAATGACTTCCTTGCAGGCAGGGCGCTCCCTCCCGGGGCTGTCCACTCAGAGTCTCAGCCTATTGTCGAGCAGACAGGGTCTATCTTTGGTAAGAACACGGACCGAGTCCAACATCAAGCACCAGATTGTCCGGAAACTGGAGGGAGTGTGATGGTAGGAGTTGGCAACCATGCACTCGCTCCTCGCTGGGTGATTGAAGAAGAGATCTGGTCACGGTTGAGATCCTACGTGGAGGACCGGCGACATCAACGTCATGATCCCCGATTGCCATATGATCCCGTGGGGGAGGTTGACCCGGCTCGATGCGCTTCCTGGAATCAAGCGGCGGACAGGCTGAAATGGAGATTTGATCCTGGTCTTCTTCCCACTCGAGATTCGTTATCGTTTCGGGAATTGTATCGCCTTGCTTGGTTGAGGCTTCAAGAGGTCTTGAATGATCCACAGCAGCAACAGAGGTTGAAAGATGAGATTACGCGGGGCCCACTTGCGAGGTTTGTGAAGGACGCGAATAATCCGCTGCCGCCGCTTCCTCCGCGGTCACCGGAGAGTGTCCCTCCGGATCAACTCCGGGAATCGGGACCGCCGCATAGTAAATCTATCCAGGAGCAAGATTGCCAGCTGATTGAGCGCCGTATCCAGCCGATGAAAGCGGCTCCAGCTAGGGTTGCGTTTCACGAGGATCAGACACGTGCAGAAGGACATGGTAGGTTATTTGTTTCCGATTAAGTGTAGCTTTCATCATTTGGATCAAATGAATCCAGTTATCTCAGGTGTGATCGATATTGACCGGGGGAACTGGGCTTTGTGCTTCCAGCCATGTTTGGCTGTCCAGTCACCGCTTTCGTTTGAGCCTTTTATTACCTAAAATTAGTATTAACTCCTAATTATAGGGACTGATTTCCCCGCTCCGCAAAGACACAAGAATCATCAGAATAATCGGCAGGCATTCGACCCCAATGGGCGCGGGAATATGGACGAAGCTGAAGCTCTTCGTTATGTACAAAGTAAGTATAAGGTGTATGAGTGCTGTTCGAGCCTTTGGGTTATGATTGGGTGTGCATACTAGAATACTGATGAATGGCAGAACCACCCGCCTTGAGTATACATGAGGACTCGACCGATCGCGAAAGCCCCCATTTAAGAGAGCCAAAATTGAAAAATCCTATCCAAGGCGACCGTCGGCCTGAAGAAGACGAGTCCGAGTTAGAGAACATAGATCCCAGGCTCCACCCCCCACAGGGCAATACTAGGCCTTCCCATGTTCCCACGCGGGATACTCGGGCCCCAAGAGTGCCGTTACGTCTCGGGAAGCATCATTTGATGAAGTTCTTTCCGCGACGACCACCGTTCCGCCGTATGAAGACATGGGCAGGCATAAACACGCAAAGAGAGAACAGCATCGATTCGGATGAGCTGAAACAACTACTTCAATTTCCCACCATAAATAGATTTGGGAATAGGCTCACAGAGCAAGCAGTGGAGCTGGCCTCCAATGGGAGGCATGTGAATCGTAGTTCGGGTAGCAGGAGAGGCTTAAGCTTAAAAATAAGAGAAACACCAGCTAATAACATCCAAGAAGATGGAGCACGAGCAACCGGGGAGCCCAGCAGCTCTGTTATCCCCGGTTCGACGTTGAAGCCGAGAAGAAACCCCTCACGTGCTACAAGAGTTCAGAAGCACTGATTCAACCAATCGAGCTGACGGGTCATTATTGAGATACTAACAAGAAGATTAGTTGTCGGAGAATTGTTCCAAATATGGTGCCTACTAAGCGAGATCTACTTATATATTTCTAGATATTCTTAAATCACAACATAAGTTCAACTATGAGATTAGTAAAATGCAACATGGGATTCCTTACTATTGGTAATATTGATAATAGAGACTTTGAGCATCGTTATGATGGTTCGAGGTCAGAGTAGTGCTGTCGAGGATTTTGGTCTGCTTCAGAAGAGTACTCGGGTTTGTGTAATGACAGCAGGAATCGCGTATTATGATAATATGATACAAAAGGCGTTAAAGAAGCCAACCATACATTAGGAAGAATACTACTAGTAGTGGTTATATACCTACTACACAATGTGGGTGAAAGCCTCTAGTTGTTTGCCACGCGGGCCTCTTCTTTTCGCCTGAGGAGCGAGGATGAGAGCGTTAGTTCTTGCAGGTGGACTCAGGCACGAGAACTAGAGACGCCTTCGTTATGAAGGATGTGAAGTAGTAATTAGTAATAATATGGCAGATCAGTCGTCAACAAACTGTTTGAACCGTGAAAGTTACTCTTTTTTTTGATAGCAACCGAAGTTGTCTATTAAAATAGGATTCCCGGGCCCGGAGTAAGGGTTTTGCCGATTCCGGCCTGGTTATTCCTTTGTGATACAAATCCCTATACAAATCAAATCAAACTAATGGCTGCAGGAGCTTCTCATCATCCTTAGGATCCATCATACCATGATAGTAACTTATATTTGAGATACATCCATTAGCTGTTAGGTATACATATGGCTTACGTATATTCATTTTTTTTTTAAATTCAGTTCCAAACTATTTCCCTTGAGCATATTGCAATCCAATATGGCTAAGTGATCCATTTATGTAGACTTATCATTAGGTATGTATGCACTTTGTTATGCAGTAATCAACCTTGCGAGGAAAGCTAATGGATCCAAGTTCAGCATCAAGAATTAGGTGGCAAACATGTTCACTTTCACGCCTCTTCTCGGGGCACAGTCCCCATCCTCGAAGGCATCACAGTCGATATTAGAATTAGATGGAGGAATCAAGATCTTGATTGACGTTGGTTGGGATGAGACTTTCGATACTGTCGAGCTGGCGGAGTTGGAGAAGTATGTTCTCGGAGTCTCTTCCCTCATGTGTCTTGTCTCTTGTCTGTCATTCTGAAATACATACACTAACTGACCATTAGGCACATCCCTACTCTATCACTCATCCTTTTAACACATGCAACACCAGCGCATATTGGTGCATATGCTCATTGCTGCAAGGCGTTCCCTCTCTTTACCCAGATTCCTGTCTACGCCACTAATCCCGTCATTTCGCTTGGAAGAACTTTGCTCCAAGATATTTATGCTTCTGCACCCCTCGCCGCCACCTTTCTGCCAAAAGCGTCCATTTTGGAACCGGGTGCATCCACCTCGGCTGCTTCTGCTGCTGCTTCCGCAGCAAAGACAGATAGTGACCATATAGCCGCCGGCGGGATTCTGCTCCAGCCACCAACTTCGGAAGAAATTGCACGTTACTTCTCTCTTATCCATCCATTGAAATATTCACAGCCACATCAACCACTTCCGTCGCCATTCTCACCGCCTTTGAATGGACTCACGCTAACTGCTTATAATGCCGGACACACTGTTGGGGGAACTATCTGGCATATCCAGCACGGCATGGAGTCAATTGTGTACGCAGTGGATTGGAATCAGGCGAGAGAAAATGTGGTCGCCGGTGCTGCTTGGTTTGGCGGCTCTGGCGCCAGTGGAACTGAGGTAATAGAGCAACTCCGCAAGCCTACCGCGTTAGTCTGCAGCAGCAGGGGCGGCGATAGATTTGCGCTTCCTGGGGGACGACAAAAACGGGATGATTTACTAATAGATATGATTCGAAGCAGTATCGCCAAAGGTGGGACGGTCCTTATTCCCACGGACACTAGTGCCCGAGTTCTGGAGCTCGCCTATGCACTTGAGCACGCTTGGCGTGATGCTGCAGAGGTCAAAGATGGCGAGAGTTTACTCAAGAATGCAACACTTTATTTGGCCGGTAAAAAAGCCCATAGTACTATGAGGCTAGCTAGAAGCATGCTAGAATGGATGGACGAGAGCATTGTCCGCGAATTTGAAGCCGTAGAGGGTGTTGAGACTGCTGGGCGTTCAAGTGCCCGACTCGATGGCCAAATCAGGAACGGGCCAAGCCAGGGTCGGGATGGAAAGCCTACGAAAACCGGTCCATTCACCTTCAAGTATCTCAAAATCATCGAGCGCAGGAAGAAGCTTGAAAAGATCCTAACTGACCGGGCGCCCAAAGTCATTCTTGCATCGGATTCTTCACTGGACTGGGGTTACTCTAAAGAGGTGCTTCGTTCTGTGGCCGAGGGACCATCAAACTTAATTATCCTGACGGAGTCCTTTCCATACCAACGTCCAACAGAAGATCCTCAAGAATCCCAGCAAATGACTTTAGGCCGAGTAGTATGGCAATGGTATGAAGAGCGAAAGGACGGCGTTGCGTTGGAGAAAGGATCTGATGGTGAGCTTCTCGAGCAGGTTCATACCGGTGGGCGAGAAGTGCTGCTTACAGATGTGCACCGTGCCCACCTTGACTCTCATGAGCAGATGCTCTACCAACAATATCTAGCTACTAAAAGGCAGCTTCAGAACACGTCTCAAGCACGAGGTGAGAATACCCTTGATACTCAAGCTGATGCGCTTGACGATGGGACAAGCTCCACCTCATCAGAGGACTCGGAAACTGAGCAGCAAGGTAGAGTCCTCAACTTCTCGGCATCCCTAGCTTACTCAAATCGAAACAAGCTTGGCTTAAAGGATGAAGACCTTGGTGTTAACATCCTTCTTCGGCGGAAGAATGTCTACGATTATGATGTTCGTGGTAAGAAGGGCCGCGAGAGAATGTTTCCTTATGTGGCTCCGAGAAGACGAGGAGATGAGTTTGGAGAGTTCATTCGCCCAGAAGAATACCTGAGGGCCGAGGAGCGGGAGGAATCCGACCTCCAACAACGGGTCCTCGATTCCCGCAGCGAGACTAAACTTGGGCAAAAGCGACGTTGGGATGAGGCCGGCCCTAGTGGAAGACGACTATCTGGAGGCGCCAGCAAACGCCTGCATTTGTCTCGAGAGATCCAAAAGGCGTCCAGTATTGCTGATGATTTGAATGCCCCAGAGGAGAGTAGTGTGGTTGGTGGCGATGGAACGCCTTCGGACACTGAGACCGACGAACAAGCGTTTGAGGGACCGGTAAAAGCGATATATAGCAGATCAACCATTAATATGAATGCACGCATTGCTTTTGTGGACTTCACCGGTCTACATGACAAGCGAAGTTTAGAAATGCTTATCCCCCTTATTCAACCTCGCAAACTGATACTTATTGGGGGTGTGAAATCGGAGACTTCGAGTCTTGCCGCTGAGTGTCGAAACTTACTAGCGGTGAAGGTTGGCCTTGATCCTTCCTCTGTTGCAGCCGCCGTCTCCATCTTCACACCTGCCAACGGTGAGACAATTGATGCTAGTGTTGATACTAATGCTTGGACGGTAAAGCTGAGCAACAACCTCGTTCAACGTCTAAAGTGGCAACATGTTCGCGGTCTAGGCGTCGTTGCGTTAACAGCACAACTAAGGGGCCAAGAAATCTTCCCTTCGGATAATGAGCCGCCTGTTCCAGCGAATAAGAAACCAAAATTACTCGAAGAATCCGTTATTGATAACACTGCCCTTGACAATACTGAAAAAGTGCCTGTCAAGGAAAGCGAGACATTGCCTGTACTCGACGCCCTGCCACCGAATATGGCCGCGGGCACCAGGTCTATGACCCGCCCACTCCATGTTGGCGACCTGAGGCTCGCTGATCTTCGCAAGCTTATGCAAGCTGCCGGTCACACCGCGGAGTTCCGAGGCGAGGGCACCCTCCTAATCGATGGCTTGGTGGCAGTTAGAAAGTCTGGGACCGGTAGAATTGAAGTTGAAGCTGCAGCCCAATCCTCCGTGATTGAATCGATGGCAATGGACAACGGCGGGGGAAGCTTCTTAGCTGTTAAAAGGAAAATCTATGAGGGCCTGGCCGTGGTTGCTGGCGGGTGATCTCTGAGCCCTGGCGCTGTATATCAGAACAACTTTTTCAACCTTCATTTCTTGTAGACGATATTTCACTCAGCATTTCTTTTTTTTTTTCCTCGCTACCTCCATGTCAATGCATGAGTTCTTCACGAGTTCTCCCAGAGGCAGCAGTTTGACTCGGTTTATTCACTACGGATTCGAGGTGGTTAATCTATGATACCTATCGGCGTTTTTAAATGTATAGCTAGCATGGATGAGAAGCGATGCAATCTTTTCTCCTTTGCTATATATACCACCCTCCGACCTTCAGAAGGTAGTTAGTTAGATACCGACCTTGTCACTTGATATATACTGCAACTTGAAATCCAATGGGCATATGTGTTCCGATACGATTTCCATTCTCCCCGCGTTTTAAAAGGAGGTATATGGCTAAGTAAGTTGTTCCACAGTCTCTTCCAATCTTCACGGTGCCTCTTGCAGATAGGTGTTCTGTCTCTATCATACTAGAGCATACATAGATGGGTAGGGGGTGGCCACATACGCCTATAGAGTATACTATGGAGACGAGATAATGGGATATGATGTTAGGTACATTAGGCAGGATCTCAACCTTGTTCTCATTAATTAGGTAGGCACGTTTTAATGGGCTTCTTTCAGTACATGTTGGGATGGGCCGTATAACTTATTATTATACCTATACCTATTCTAGCATCTAGGTCTTGTAGGTATTCATCTTTTCCGTCGGCAACACCGGCCAAGCTTTGCAGTGTGGAATCAACATTAACTATCAACTGTCATATATGATATGGAGGAGTATCATATTATTTATACATGCTATCATATGATAATAAACATTGCATTCTGTCCATGAGGCTATCTTACTATCATAGATAGAATCAGTACTATCCAAAAGCTACTATGAGGTTTGTGTTTACTCTCCACCTTTTTTCTTCCCCACACATACTTCCACTTTACAGCGATTCACCGATTTCTCATATCATATATCATAGTATGATAGTAGGGATCTACTTGACTCTCGTGTGCTGAGTGTCGTGCTCCCCCACATGTCTCTTTCACGCAGCGTCCGAAACAACGAGTCCGTTCGAGTGTGTTGTTGTACGGCATCGTGGGATAAATGACGCCTTCGATGATCACCCCATGTTGGACCGTTCTCTGGACCTCGGCAGTAGGGACATACACAATGGGGTGGGCCACATGGCGTCTCCCTTTTCCCCGGCTTCGTCGGGTTCTCCCCGGTGGATCCATGTAATTCCGTTAGCTCTTCACCAACGACGTAACCTATTTCTCAATTGCATCGAGCTTCCGGTCGATGCTGCCTGCCTTCGTGATCTCTTACAGTGCTGCTTCGTTTACTTCCACGAGTTTGGCCGCCTCACTCGTAGATCCCCACCGCCCCTCTCTCTCTTTCTGCCTCCTCCCATATCGGCCGAATAGTACTTCCTAGCTTGTGTAGGGTCTTTGGGCCCTTGTTCTCCTCGACAGACACATCCTCAGCCTTCCCGTTGTTGACTTATTGCTTGCTGCTTGCTTGCTGGTGGCGCGTCTTGGATGCGTATATTCCGCATCCGCGGGTGATCCGACGTGACTCAGGACTTTGAGGCAGCGTGTTGGTGTAATCGTCAGCGGAAGCAAGTGTCACGCTTCGCAAAAACCAAAATCAAATAACACATCTTTAACCTCCATCATTGCACTTCTAATA